>PVIY010011443.1:0-65332 GCA_004026745.1 Myrmecophaga tridactyla
AAAAAAACAGTCTCATCCAAGGTAAAATTGTGAAATAATTATTTTTATCTCAGTATTAATCAAGATGTTTTAACCCCCTTTTATCCTATGGAAATTTCACCCTTTCTCATCATATTTCAGGCTTGGAAATACCTGTTTCCTCCATCACTCTTGTGTTTCAATCCCTTTAATTTATTTACCTTCTTTCAGCAAATCATGATCATCTGGTATAACATTTTCTCAGAGGATTCTGATGAAATATTTTAAATTAAGGGTATTAATAGTATAGTAGTCTGTTACCTTTCCCATAAAATATTTGCATTATTCATTTTACCTTTATTGACTAGTCACTAGACAACTGTGCTAGTTATGTATCTAAGTAAATCTTTATGAACTTCAGAGATTTCAGAAGCAGTTTGGAAAAATAATTTCTCAGAAATGGTTTTTATTTCTAGCATTAACCATGCCTAATTAGCTACTAGTTCTAAGCGAAAAGTACCATCATAGGTGTTGCAGAAATCTAGCAGTAGATAGACAAAACTGAAATATTGAGTCAGTTTGAGGCTTCCTATTTTCCCCTAAATAACATGTTTATATTTCAAACCCTAAAGGGAATATAAAATACCAGAGTTATTTTAAATTAAATTTCTCTGACTGTTTTGGTATAAAGACTAAAATAGCATAGGGAATGCTATCTAAATTTAGAGAAATGCCTAGTCTAATCCAATTTAAAAAATCACGTTATAATTCTAATGACTATAACCTTCAGTCTACAGATACATTTCTATGATATTTTAAATTTTTTTAAAAATGATATCTGTTCATATATTTTTTACTTATTAGTATCTAAGATGAATTTGTTTAGAACAAAAATTGAAAATACTAATATGGGCGCAATTAATGAATCTATGTGAATGTTGGTCCAGAGTACTTAATTTGCTTACTTAAAATCTCACGCTTAGGTTATGATAACAGAAAACTTCAACTTCCTGAAGTTTATACTTGAGTACACCATTGTGTCTAACCAGATGATCATGATTTGCTGAAAGAAGGTAAATAAATTACAGGGACTGAAACACAAGAGTGATGGAGGAAACAGGTATTTCCAAGCCTGAAATATGATGAGAAAGGGTGAAATTTCCATAGGAAAAAAAGGGGTTAAAACATCTTGATTAATACTGAGATAAAAATAATTATTGCACAATTTTACCTTGGATGAGACTGTTTTTTTTAATAAAAATAACCCCAAATATTCCAGCTCAGGACTATATATCAGGAAAATTTATATAAAGAAAATCAGTTCAGTAGATTGCAAAAGTGGAGAACTCCATGAGAGCAATTTCAACCCAGTTCCTTGCATATATGCTAAATCAACAGAATCTGCACTGGAATATTTTCCAGTGCAGAATTCCAGTGCAGAATTCCAGAATTCCTGGAATTCTCCTAGGTAGGAAATTTGTCTAAGCTCAGAGTGGATATAATCTTTAGGACAAAACTGTGTGAAAAGCCTTCTCCAAAGTTATCTGTAGAAGGTTTTAGAGGTAATCTACTGACTGCCCCACTGCACAGCCTTCTGAATGACAATGAAAAATGCATTAAAATGAAAGCAAAAAATAATCTGTATCAGTTATCTATTGTTGCAATAAACTACCCCCAAATTTAGCATCTTACAATAAATATTTATTTTAAGCACAGATTCTTTGGGCCAGAAATTTCCACATGACATTGCTTAGCTGGGTGTTTCTGGCTCATGGTCTCTTATGAGACTGCATTCAAGTTCTTGTCTTGGGCTGTGATCTTTTCTGAAAGCTCAACTGGGGAGAATCTACTTCCCAAGCACTCACTTGGCAGTTCGCAGGCTGGACATGCTCAGTGGCTATTGGCTATAGATATCAATTCCTTAGTACATGGACCTCTCTGCAGGGCTGCATGTAACATAGCAGTGTGCTTTCCCCTAGTGATGACTTCAAGGCAGACAGTAAAAGACCACCAAGAGGAAAGCCAATGTCTTTATATAACCTAATAACAAAACTGATATCCCATCACTTCTGCTATAGTCTATTTATTAGAAATGAGTACTGAATCCAGCCAACACTCAAGAGGAGGGGATTACAGGAAGTGGAGATTATTGTTGATCATTTCTTGGAGGGGATTACAGGAGGTAGAGATTATTGTTGATCATTTTAGAGGCTGCCTAACAGACTTACACCCAACAATAATGCAAAACAAAATATTGAGCCATTATTTACATCATATTTTGCTAGAAGAGCTTTTATGTTTTAAAGGCTTAAGGACATGGTGACCAAACATGGATTTTAAAAAACAAAAACAAAAAAACTGACTTGGGGATTTGGAATGTTTTCACTTTTCTCTCTTGCTCATTTCTAGCTTTCTTTGGGAAAACGTGCACGTGTGAAGAGCTTGGCATACTGCAATCAGAGCATTTTATCATGGCTTTCAGAAAGAAATTACCTCTAAATTATGCAAATAGCTTTAATCAACTGGATAAATATGAGTGTGAACAAATGTAAAGTGTTGTTGGAAATTCATTGATATGCATGTTATCATATTCATCATTCTTATTGTTAGTGAATGGCCTGTAAGAGCCCCAGGAGATTATGGGTTTTCTGTTTGCATATCTGTTCTCTGATATTTATCTGAGCATTGTTGTTTTATTATTGTTGCTGTCAGTCAATTTGACAACAATGTACATAAAGTCATGAAAAAATATGTGGGTGTATTATTGTCTGTTGACTGATTATGTGAAGAGCAGTTTGATCATTTTCTTTAGTACTTAAGTTTTACTACAAAGAAATCGAACTTGCTGATTTTTTATATTAAAAGCAGAAACACATATATACAAACATAAAAGGAACTCTAAAGCAGAAATCTAATTATTGACTAAAATTGCTTGAACATCAGGATAAATATTCTGATTAAACACAAAAATTGGGAATAAAAAATATTGTTTCAATCTTATGGGTTGCACAAATATCCTCAAAATTCGAAAAGATCGTATGCTCAATTTTTTTGTTATTATTTTCAATTCAACAAGAATGTTAAATCCTTGAGAGCAAAAGAAATAAACATTATCTGTTACACTCTCCCTCCCATCCTACAGATAGTATATTGCACAAAAATATTACCTGAAGTTATACATGATTCAAACATTTACTTTGAAATGTCCTCTGCCATGCATATAAATGCATTTCTATGAGAGAAATTTGGAGATAACTCTATCTTTACTCTCTATTGTTTTTCCTCAGTAATTCTTTTTCTTTTTTTGAAGCCTCTAAATTCTCTTTTAAGGTTTTTATTATCACCAATAAGTTGCTTCTTGGAAGTTTGTCTCATTATGGCAATTCATTTTTTCTGGTAATTTACACATCGATTGTTTATATTTTTATCTTATATTTAATATTTTTATACAAAAGCCTATTCTGATTTATGCACAATTTTCACAAGTATGTGTTTCTCCCTAAACTCCAATTTCCAAATACTTAGCCATTTTTGGTAGATACTATTTTGCAATTTCTTCTTGTTTTCCTATAATTCTTATCTAATTTCTCTACAGTAGATCATGAGAATTTTAAAATTTTGAATTAACCATAGAGAAACACATACTCAGCAAGTACTTTGAAGTTTACAAAGTTTGCATACATTCATGGCCTTGAAAGAGATTTCTCACTGCATATGTAATTTCTAATAAATGATGTACGATATCATGTTAGCATTCTAACAACTTCTACATATTGAGGTAATGAGGGAATGGAATCAGGATAGGGTCTTGAGGTGGAATATGGAATAGAGGGGAAGAATGAGGCTGGGAGAGGACTGATGAATTGATCTATGGCTTAAAAGTCATGTTGCTTTTACCAGAGTCATGCGCTTCATACCTAAAAACATCATTTCTACTTTTGGCAAAAGCTTTCTAATGTGTGTCTACCATGGAGGAACCATCCTACGCCAACTATCACAAATTATGTATTGCTCACTCTGACCTGCAAACATAGGCCTTTGTTCAGCAAATGTTGGCCAGACCTCAGTCCTGTGTAAATTATCTGTGCATCTGAAAATGATTAATATTGGGTTCTCCTTGAGAGTGTGTACTACATATAGTTATTGGTAAAGTATTTGACCTTGGAGTAATTTCTTTTCCTCAATATGTTACTAATAGTCAAGCTTTACAATGCTTATTTCAACTATTAAATAACAAAGCAAATAAAGTGGATGAGATTTTCAAAATTAACATTTTCAACTAAAATATAACCATACCGGGGTATTTTTTCTCTCTCTTTCTGATATTGTACCACATGTAATGCAAAATAATTCAGAAAGAGAGGAAGTAGCAAGGTAAGTTTAAAAGAGTAGCATACTCACAAGCAGAATTCATGGAATACTATATTCTTTCAAATAGTTCATAAGTACAGCATATTTTCTGTTACAGGTCAATTTGGATTTTGAATAATTTAAATACTGAATCTGAAGAGATATGATAAAAAGCATTGTGGTTACTGACTTGCTCATTCAACAATTTGCAATCATCCAGCAGCACTTAGCAAGTGCTTTCTGTTGTGCTGAGTTGTCCTAAACTAACTAGAGTTGTAAGTAAGTATTCCTTAGATGTGTAAGATGAAAAACAAATTGAAACCTTTTTTGTCTTGGGGTAACTCTCAAATCAGTAGACAAGTCACTTGGAACCCTTAGGAAGTAGGGACTGTCTTTAAGACTTTATCCCACTCTAGACTTGAAGTCTGAAGCACTGAAACTGGAGCGTAGGAGCTCAAGAGTTTCCCCAGTGCTTCAAGACTGTTCTTGATTTATGTAGGTTGTGATATTGACCCACAGCTTACCTGGTTGATCCATTTTGATCACAGGAGGGTCATGCCTAATAATTGGCAGCATGTACTCCTCAAACTCTCATATGCATCTCCAACCACTAAGTTTGGAAAACAAAAATTAAATGACCAAAACATCCAGACTCAAAAGCAGAGACCTATGCATAGGGATGCAGCAGATAAAATAAGAAACAGTGACACTAATCACCTGTGGCCATGCAGGCATGAAGAACACCTTGATCCCAAGATTAAACTTATATTCTGTCCATTCTTTATGAGGATGCAAATGGCTGGATGGAGTTGTGGTGCCAGTGACAATTCTCAGTCCAATCCCAGGCTTTCAACTTCAGTAGCTTGTTTAAGGAGGGACCCAAGGAATTGAATTGTGTCTCACAGCATCATTTGAACACACAGTATGTGATTGAGGCTTCATATTTACACAGCCTATCTACTCGTTCACTGTTAGAAGTGACCTTTTTAACTTATGATGGGTGTCAGGGAGAGATTGCTCTAATAGAAACACAAGCTTACTTTTGAGTGATAAATTTGCATATCAGCCTATCTCACTTTAAGGAGGGGACCACTTCTTTGGATCAACACCTGCTTCATTTTGTTAAACTAACACAAAACAAAAGATTGAACAGTGATAATGTACATTTTAAAAATATATTCCCTTAACTCAATAATATATTCAAAACTAAAGATTTCTAAATTGCTCATGATTATACTTATCTGAAGTTAACATAGCTTTGTTGTTTTAAAGACAGCCTGGTCTTAATTCTAAGTATTGGCTCCAATAAGTAGATTGTTTAACCTACACTAAGTCTTTGAAGTTCTCTAAAGCCAGCATACTTTCCTCTGAATTGGAGTTAACTTCTTATATGGATGCTGTAAGTATTAAATGAGATAATGCACAATGGTTGGCACATAGTAAATGCTAATGACATATATGGTTTTATCATAAATGATCACTTATAATAGATTATTTAAGGACTCTGTTTAGACGCATGTTGCTATTAATTCTTGTTTGTGTGCATTAAAAACCCATACCCTAATATTTTATCTCCCTAAAAAATTCTCACTGTAAGTTTAAGAAAGTAGTTGACAGGTTTTGCTATAGAAAGCTAGTAATCTTGTGAGTATATCTGCTCAAATGTGGTGCCTGATTGTCTGTGCCCTCTGCAAGTGAATGCAAATTGAGGAGCAGTCATCAATTCTCTAGCCTCGGAAAACCCCACCTATAGTGTCAGAATGGTTTTTAATAAAAAACGAAGTAGTGGGATAGTGTACCTATGCCTAATAGAGTACTTTATCTTACAACTCTCAAAGTGTTTCACAATAAATCATTTCCCATCCATGCAACAATAAACCTATGTAGCTCCTTGAGTTCAGTAAAGAGAAACTAAATAAAAAGTACAGGATATATGTGGTAGGATGTGCGCCTGTAAGAAACTCATCTTTAATGTGCCTCAGCAGAACCTATTTGGAGCCATTTGGAGACCATCTTGTACATTTATCTGTAAAATTTTCTTCTGGTTGATGTCACTGACTTTATCATGAAAACACCTGTGTATACTGTAAAAATCTTAGTGTGCCCAGATTAAATGGTTTAAAAATGCTCTTTAAAAGTTCCATTCCAATAGAACAAAGAGTTACAAAATGTCAAACTTCATCACAAGCAAATGTATTTTTGAAGCCTGGGTGTATTCCAGGTGTTGGTAGTGCGTTAATCGCTGTGGTGGCTTGAAGCTGTATGTACCCCAGAAAATGCATACTCTCGAATCTAATCCATTCTTGTGGGTGCCAACCCATTGTTTAAGTAGGACCTTTTGATAGGGTTACTTCAGTTCACATGTGACCTACCACACTCAGGAATCTTAATGTTGTTATTTGTATCCTCTACAAATGGAATAAATACAGAGAGAGAGAAAAGAAAGCAATGGAAGCAAGAAACTGAAAGCAATGGAACCAGAAGAGAAGGGAGAGACCCACAGGCACTGCCATGTGCCTTGCCATGTGGCAGAGGAGCAAAGCTTGCCCAAAGCCAAGAAGAAAGCATCACCTTAATGATGTTTGATTTAGACAGTCTCATAGCTACAAACTGTAAGATCATAAACCCCTGTTGTTTAAAGCCAGCCCATTTTCTGGTATCTGCTTTGAGCAGCCTGGGACACTAAAACAGTAGCAAATTTTTAATAATGAAAGATATGATTTCTTATGGGTACAGACTTAAGAATGAGAGAAGAAAATCAGAAGGGCCCACACCATGGAAGTAAGACATGTACATCTCTATCTTTTTCCCTTCTCTTAGGCTTTTGTCTGTCCATACTTAGAAAGACACAAAAAATAAGGATGAATAGTTTTTCTTTTAAGCCAACCCATTTGTAAACATCAATAATGTTAAACTAGTATCATTAATTGTTTACTTTATACAAAATAATTTTCAATAGAAAATTAGAGGTCCTATAAAAAATATTTGTTTCTCAAGAATGTCAGGTACATATATCACAAACAATTGATCAGATAACCAGTCAGCAGTCAGTCATTCAGCACTTAGAGCTGGGATTTTGAGTTTGATTTTCATTAGCATTATCATATATCTGATATCATACCTTATTACTTTGGCAGGCTATAGTTCCATTTTTTTTCAAGCAATTTTCTACTAGTCTTTCTAGTTGTCAACATTCTTTTTATATAATTCTCAAATAATTGTCTATACTAATTGTCACCATTTTTCAACTTCATGTTCATTATTCAATCTAATACAATTGTTTCACTAATGAACACATAAGTGTTATATCCACTGAAACATTTTCAGTATTTTTCACATTTGGCACTCAACCATCTTTTCCTTAAAAAATATTTTTGACATGCTTCTGATTTTCTTCTCTGAATCCAATGCTCATTTATATTCTGAACTTCGGACTTTAAATATATTTTAGTTCTTTCTTGTTTTCATTGTCTAAATGTGTACTTACATATATGTCTACATACATGCAGTTGGGGAATGAACCAGGTATCCACAAAAGACATGTTCAAGTCTTAATCGACATGCTTCTGGATGTGAATCCATTTGAAAGTAGGACCTTTGTAGATGCCATAATTAGTTAAGGTGTGGACTCACTGAGTGAGATCTTCAAAGATCCTTTTCAAAAAGGCCAAATTGAATCAGGGCAGGCCTACATCCACATGACTGGAGGCCTCATGAAAACAGGGAATTTGCACACGGCCATTCAGTAGACATCAGAAGCCGGAATAAAATAGAGAGGAGAGAGTTAATGCCATGGGACAGAGGACTGCCATCACTAGAAAGGTACTAACCCTGGGAGAGATCGCCATCTGGTTGACATCTTGATTTTGAATTTCCAGGCTTCAAAACTGTGCGACAAAGCTTGCTGTTTAGACCAACCCACGGTGTACTAGCTGTCATAGCAGCACTAGCAAACTAAGACACATACACAAATATATACACACAAGCATAAACACATACATACATTTATACTCTTAGAGGCCAACGCTTAAGTTTAGAATGAAAACCTTCAGGTAGGTTTTTTGGAATAAGTTTCATGGGAGGACAAATGGAATAGGTCCTTTAAGGCCTAAAGATGTGGGAATATTATGAATTCTGTTGATATACTGGCAATCCCTGGATTTGTTAATTAGGTAAACACTGTGCTGATTGGTGGTGGTCAGCTGTGCACATGGGATGCATCTTTGGGAATCAAGGCATTCACTTGTCTCTGTCGATTATGTTATATCCCAGACCTGGAATTTGGCTGTTTAATCAGATCTCTCTTGTTCCAGTTCCAGTGCTCTGTGTCATGATGGATCATACTACAAAATCTACATCAACAGCTTTGTCTATACATATGCCATTTTGAAGTCTACAAAATGGTATGTACAAACCCCAGTCATTTTGTGTGATGTCCAGATGAGAAATTCTAACTTTCTGCAGGTCAGTTCTATCAGGAATCCTCAGAGGATAACAAGACAATCAACAAGTCCAGAATTGCACTTATCTCTGATCCCTTCTATTCCCTTCTCTTTTTGAAACCCTAATATCCAAGCCATGTAAAAATAATTTGTGCTGGTTTGAAAGGATGTGTGTACCCTACAAAAGCCATGTTTTAATCCTAATCCCATTTTGTAAAGGCAACCATTTCTTCTAATCCCTATTCAGTACTGTATGTTTGAATCTGTAATCAGATCATCTCTCTGGAGATGTGACTCAATCAAGACTGGTTGTTAAGGTGGATTAGGTGGAGATCAGGTGTGTCTTGATTACTAACTAGAATCCTATAAAACAGGAAACATTTTAGAGAAAGCTGGAGATTCTAAGAGAGCAGAATGATGTAGACATGAGAAGTAGAGAGTCCACCAGCCAGTGACCTTTGGAGATGAAGAAGGAAAATGCCTCCTGGGGAGCTTCATGAAACAGAAAGCCAGGAGAGAAAGCTAGGAGATGGCACCATGTTCACCATGTGCCCTTCCAGTTGAGAGAGAAATCCTGAAGTTTGTCAGACTTCTTGAACCAGGGTGTCTTTCCCTGGATGCCTTAGATTGGACATTTCTATAGACTTGTTTTAATTGGGACATTTTCTCAGCCTTAGAACTGTAAACTAGCAACTTATTAAATTCCCCCTTTAAAAAGCCATTTCATTTCTGGTATATTGCATTCTGGCAGCTAGTAAACTAGAACATAATTGAAAACTTATTTAGATTTACTGAGAATTAATTCATACAGAATTTAAAGAATCCATTCTAAGTATATAATTCCATGAATTTTGGCAAATATCTACAACCATGAAACCACTTCCACAATCAAAATATGCAATATTTCTATGATTCCTCAAGGTTCCCTCAGGCTCCTGCATGCACAGCCTCACTCTCTTCTGACCACAGGCAAACACTGATTACTTTTCTCTGTCTTTATATTGTTTCTTTAAACTAGAATTTCATATAGATGGAATGAGATGGTGTGTACTCTTTTGTGCCAATCTTCTTTGGCTCAGCATAATGTTTTTGAAATTCATCTATATTGAAGTATATATTATATTGTAAGATATTATATATGCATTTTACAAATATATATTATATTGTAGTATATATATGAATGGTTCCATTTCTCTTCATTGTTACATTTATTTATGAAAGCTTTGAGAAAAGTTCAAATGAATATGCACTGAGTATACATGAAACAGAAATGATAAAATAAGTAATTACATAATTAGGTATTACTTTTACTTTAAAAAGCAAATTGTAGCAAAAACATTTTTTTGACCTACCAAAGAAAGAGATTTATTAAAGTGAAGAGATAAGTTTACATAATTGATATTGGATCCCATGCAAAGAATTACCTGGCATTTATGGTAATAAGTTTCAAAATTAAAAGAAACTTTTCTGAGCTTTCAAAACAAATAATGGTAAAAAAACAGTTTTCAATAAACTATGCTAGAAGAAAAACTGATTGTGTTTTTAGTCTCTGTTTTGAAAATAATATTACAAAATTCTTAGCATATGTGGAAACCTTCAAAAAGTCTGCAGCTAAAAGTGTAGGAATAATATAGAAACAAGACACATATTGTTTTGTGGTGATAGTGGTGGTTGTTCTTCTGTGAACATAGAAGAAAAGTTGACTAACTGAACTATTTCATTTTGAATCCAATACTGTAGATCCTATTAGAATTTTCTAGTACTTGTTTAATGAAGTATTCCCAACTTGAAAGAAAACATGTGGGAGGTGTGCAAAATATCTGAGGTTTTTATCGTAGACCAGGGATATTACAAACAAGAGGCAAAGAGGTAGAAAAAATTGGAGGAGTGGGTAGAGAAAGCAAAGGTTTAATATTTGAAGAGCAGTTAGCTTTGCCCTTTCATGCATGCATGTGTAAGAAAATATATTTGGTGATGGAACATTTTAAAGTAGAGGGAAGATAAAATGACAGAAAATGAAATTTGAATCATTTAATACCTTAACTTTAATCATTAAAATCAGTTTAACTTACAAAGTTATACATTTTTAAATTTTCGATAACCATAGATTTTGCAAATTCACATTTTGTTCTCCATTGTAAATGAAGATGTACACTCTGAAATATATCACTTGTCTCTTGAGAACTAAATACTAACTACCTTCTATTAGTCCCTATAAAAGTATTCTAATAGTTGGAGGGTTCCAATAGGTGTATGGAAAGTGGCCTGATGTCTCATAAAAATATATTCAGTTATTTACATTTTTAAGATGATTTTTGAAGGAATATATTCCTAGAGGTTCATACTTAAGTTTATACAAATACATCATGTCACAATTTCTCTTTGATAGAAGCAGTTACGTTAAGTGAGGAAGGACTTAGAATTATCTTTAGCCATTTTTTTAAAGCCGCATTCTTTATTCCTTTGGCAGCAAGTCACAATTTAATTACATATATTGATTTGTTTTAAGAAAGTATTAAACAAAAAAAATTATAAATTTCTGTTTAATTAACCTGCAGAAACTAATCTGAAAGCTAAGCTTACCTAAGACCCTGATTAAGGCGTTAGTGTAGGAAATGCAGTAGGCATGAGGGAAAGGTCATTAAACGTAGAAAGTGAAAGAAGTTGGATACTGACAGAATTAACCATACAGATAGTAATAACCAATAAGAAAATTATTCCTTGAGACTTATTTCTGTACATTAAGAAAAGTGGCTTTTACTATTTAACCAAAGTATCATTTTAAAGTTCACTATTCTAATTTGTTTTTAATATCATTTGATTCATTTGACTTAAATGTAATAATGCAATTCCATGATATTTTACTTTTACTAATAGATGGAACAATTGAGCAGATAGTGCAGAGTTCCCACATATGCTCCAGACACAGTTTTCCCAATCACTAACATCTTCTAATAGTATGCTTTTATTACAATTAATGAACTGATATTCATATTTTATTATTAACCAAAATTCATGTTTTATTCAGATTTGCTTAGTTTTCACCCAATGTTCTTTTACTTTTCCATGATCCATCCAGGATACATGTTAGATTTAGTTGTCCTGTCTCTTTAGGCTCCTTTCAGCTGTGAGAGTTTCTCAGATGTTCTTTGTTTATGGTGACCTTAAATGTTTTGTGAAATACTGTGTTAAGGAAGTCACAGGCATCTGCTAAGTAGCCATCTCCCAGACCCTAACTCCCCCCATCTCCTTCCCTGGGGAAGCTGTGAATGTCCAACAATTGACCATTCTCCAACCTTCAGCTACCCACACCTCCTTTTCTACTTGTCTGACTTTCTGCAGCTGGGGGAAATATTGAATCTAATGAAAAAGCGCAGTCTGACTTTAAAGCCCAGAATCCAGGGACAAGCAGTCCCAGATACTAAGCAAGTCAAGAACTCTCAGTGGCAGAACCCCTCTGCCCAAGGTGGATAAAAATCATACTCCAAAGTTATATATTGGTGTGGGACATGAAGAGCTGGCATCTACTGACCCCTACCTGGAGCTTCCTGGGAGACCAGCTGTGACGGGACTTCTTCCCCTCCTTTTTTTGGACTCAGTGAAGTAAAAAGAGGGTTTGTTTTGTACACCATTCTTTGTTTCATGGGAACAATGGAAGAAAAAACTATACAATTCTCAGAAACATTATTTTAAAATAAAGCAAGATGTTTAGGAATGTATTCTCTGGTGTCTGACTACACGGGTCTTTGTGTTGGCTTCGGCGCTTACCTTTTAAAGCTTCTTAACTTATATTTTAACTACCTTATCTGAAAATACAGGTAATTTATGATTAATAAACTGCTGTACATAGAATACTTTCAACACATACTAAGGTTGTTACTGGACAAAGACTGTAGATTCTTCTACTTGACATGCTAGATAACCAATTTCTGAGATACCAGGGTTTCGAAGAGAGAGAGTTTATTACTGCACGTGTGGCAGGAGAGCAGACAGTCTAAGGGTTCAAAATCTGTCTCCCAGAACAAAGGGGATTCAAGGTTTTTAAGGATTCTAGCAAGGGGAGATGAGGTCTTTTCCAATAGTAAATTCAAGGCAGAAATTCAAAACCTAAAAGAAAACATTGTTAACATAAGTTAACATAAATTAAAAGGAAAGGAGGCAGCTCTATCTTTCAAAGGCATACTTTAACGGATGCTTTACAAATGTAAGGGACTGAATCTAATTAATGGCTGTTTTCCTTAGCGTTGAGGCCTTAAAAAGAGAATAACCAGATTAAGGGAGTTACAGTTCTCATAGCCACTTAAGTACCAGGTAAAAGATAAGGGCTTTTATAATCCCCCCGGATGTCCAAAACAGTTTAATTATAGTTCAGGGCTTCCGAGTGCTTTCCTTTGTTTACTCCAAAATCCCAAAAGCAAAAGGAGCATTTATATAATGAATCAGGAATCAAAATCATCCCTTAAATCCTAATTTCTTGATTCCAAGGTATAGTAAACACTCAATAAATATTAGTTATCATTGCTATTATTAAGCATAGGTTAGAAATATAATATAGGATTGATTACTGGATACAACAAATTGGTGGCAATAAAAGTTTTACTTTTCCAGTTTACTTGGTCAAATCCTGAAATGAATTTACTTTCAGGACTCTATCACTCTGGGAAAGAGGCATCTCTGCAAAATCACCAACTCCAGGTTGTTTTGAGGCTTTGAGCATTCAACCCAACTCTGATATGCTCAGGGTAGCCAAACATCACTCAGACACCAAGTGCTATAACAGTCTTTGCCAAAAGCACAGTACAGGAAAGAGCAGGTATTGAAATCACAAATTCCCTTTCATAGACATGCTGCCAAGCTTGGAAAAAGAAGAAGATAAGTCCATTGAAAGGTTGTAAAGCATAGAAACTTGCTATGGAGAGAAATTTAGTGAGTGATTTGGAACATGAAACAAGAAGCATTACATTGCTGACTGTCTTGAAATCAGAATTATCCCACGTTATAGATAAAGGATTCATTTTTCGTGCACTTTTAGGATATTGTCCTTCCTAATAGACGAATGCATGCTTACCCTAAAAAAGTGAAATTCCCATATTAATTATCAGATTAATAAAAATCCTTATAAATGAACATCAGACTATTCAGGCATTTTGAATTGCTAAAGTATTGAGATATTCTATTTCAAAGTAAATGTAAATGCTCTACACAAATTAAATTACATGCTTATTTAATAACTACAACTCCTGGATGAACTGAACACCACCAAAAACTGAATTATCATTCTCTGAAAGCTAGGAATAGAATTAAAAATTGTATCATAATATAAAAATTATAGTGGTGTGTACCAAAGTAGCTTCAGCAGAACAGCTGTCTGCCTAGACATTCAAGTTTTTCTTATAGTGCAGGAGCTATATAGTACATTGTCTCCTGCCTATTGCTTAGCATATGAAAACCAATATCACCATGTTAAATGTGATTCAAAAATAGAACATATTTTACAGCAGAGAAACAAGTTTAAGAGAAATGCATTGGCTGAAATTTTTCCTTGTCTAAAGTATTTTAAACAAGAATTCACTTGTCTTTTTATTTCCCTGTCAAGTTGATTTTCACTTACTTAAAATTGATCTTTCAATTTCCATTTCCCAGAAGAGCTCCGTGTTCTGGCTGAGAGAACTACATAAAGCTCGATTTAAAATCCAACCTTTTCTAGTCTGGAAACACATTTTTCAGAAGGCCCAGTGTCACTATTCTGGATGGCAGTAAGGGAGAGAAAGAGGTAAATGTGTTGTTGGACCTGCCATTCAGAGGATCCCTTCGAAGAAATTATCCTTCACTTCCACCAAGGGCAATTCATAAATGGTCATGGTAGGATGGCATGACTATGATGACACAAACAGTCACATATACAAATTTATCTGTAAAGTCAGAGAGCTAAAATTATATTGATTATGGATATTTTAATTAATATATGAAATAAATCAAATTTCTGAGATATTTTAAAGTTAATGTACTTGTTTCCTAAATGTTTTATTTTTTTTCCACCCCCTCTCAGACCTGTACTTGTTATTTTTTGTCTTGGTATAGAATTCAGTGCTCTGAATTTAGGGTCTGAGGCATGGCAGACTCTTAATAAACATATTTTAATAAAACAAATAAATGAGCAAATGAATCTTAAAATTATACATGTTTTATGTATAAAGGTATTGCTCACACTATTATTTGTCTCAGTGAAAACTAATAGTAATCTGAAAGCTAACAAAACAGATGAGTGGCTTATTACTATAAGTGCTATGAATGCTGAACAAGTAGTCACTGAATATGAACATTCTTGATAACAGTTAGTAAGTTTGCTGAGGAAAATGTCATGATAGTGCTTATCTCCATCATTACATGATCACATTTTGTAGCATATAATGTAGGCTGACGTTCCTGTACCCCACTCTCTCTAGGTGCCCTGAGCTCCTGGCAGTCAGATATCATGCCCATTGAATCTTTCATCTCCATTATTTTGCCTGTTGCCTAGCATAAAGTAGCTATTTAATAAGTATCTTATTTAAGCTAAATAAAGTGAACACATCTGTTATAAACGATAATGGAAATGTTGCGCGAAACCAAGAATAAGGCCGCAAGCCTCCAGGAATGTTACATGGAAACAGAACAAACTGGGGTCAAGGCTCTGAAGTTTCAGGAAGTAGGTTTTACTTGTCTATGGCCATAGGGCCCAGAGGAGTAGCCTCTGAAAGTCTGAGCCCCCAACAGGGGTTGTCACAGGGTTTTAAGGGAAGCACTTGGCTATACGCAATGTACAGAAGGGGAGGGGTCTCTACAGGAATTTTTCTTATCCTGTCCACATGCAGTTTCAACCATTCCCTGGGCCACAGAGACTTCTCAAAGGGGAAATGGCCTGAGCAAACAGGGGCCTGCCTGCTGTGAAAGGAAACGGCTTGGGCAAATGGGGGCTGCCTGCTACATTCCCCCTTTGATGTCTGCCCACGCCAGTGGGTAATGGCATCACCTACATCTCATTCTCTTCTTGTTGCAGGTGTTGGTATGTCTCAATTTGAGCTGGGTGTGGAAAACAAGGTAACCATGCAGGGTTTAGGTCCCAGCAAAGTTGTTGGGGTGGGGGGAGGTGACGGTTTGTGCCCCACCTCTGCTGGCCCCAAGTTTTTTCCTGATGACCCCTTTACAACTGTGCCTGTCTTAGGTTGTTCCCTCCCTGAGGAATTTTACCTATCCTTGGCTAACCAGCTATTCTCTGGGGCCAAGCAGGGTGATGTGAGGTCTGCAAGTGAGGAAGGGGCAATGCCCCCCAAGAGGGTTTGATCTGTCTCCTTGACAGCCTATGCCCCCTGGCCTCTATGCCCAACACTTGCTTTGGGATTCCCTCACTTGCTGGAGGGGCCCCGGCTCTGGTCACACGTTTTGAGGAATCCAGGTTTTTTTCCTCCAGTGAGGGCCCAGCTCATAGCTTTGGGCAAGAGACAAACTGCATGGCACCAGCTTCCAGGAGGCCTCCACCTCAGCACAGCCAGGAGCTCTCCCCTGATCTTGTATGTATTGTACTACCAGGAGGCCCACACCAGGGAAGGTGTCAGATTCAGTGGGGGATAAAACTGTACATATGCTGAAGGTCAGGTGGACTTGGGAACTGCTTTTTTTAGGGGTTATGGCAATAGCCTTGCTGCCCTAGAGTAGCACAAACAGCACTACTGAACCTGGCAAGGTGGGATTATAGCATACTGGGGGACCTTCCTTTAGGGTGCATACAGAATACTGGGTTCCATTAAGAATGCAGGTCTGAGAACTGCCTTGTCATGACTACTGGTTATAGAAAACTATGGTAGTTTCCAAGTTTTTCCCAACATAGGTGGCCTCAAGGCATGCCTGGCATGCATCATTCCCCTTGGAAGGGCTTATGACCATGCCAAGCAGAAACAGAGGAGTGAGGCGCATGGTGCTGGCTATGGGGAGTGCCACCGCATGAATATACAGTTAGCTGTGGGGAAGGAATGGAGACACACACTCTGGGCAGTGGCTAGGAAGGTGGAAGTTACCTGGGTAAGAGGGATCCCACCAAATTAGAGTAAAGTTGGTCTTTGGAAAAGCTCCAGGTGACCTATTTCCAGGAGGACTAAAACTGCTAAATGAAAGACAGATGCAAAGAGCAAGAAAAGACAATTAGTCCACAGACCTGGCAGGCAAGATGTCCAGGCGTCAATTCCTCAATCTTTAGCCATGCATAGATCAGTCAGCTTCCAGGGTGACTGAGGCAGGGCTCGGAGGTTTCCTCAGGCTTCAGCTGTGCATTGACTAGCTGCTTCAGGTGAGTTAGAGCAGGGCACCGACAGTCATTCAAGCCTCAGTCGCGGGCTGGTTAGCTGATCTCAGCTGCAATGGAGAAGGGCGTAGTGGCTTCCGGAGAATGATGCACACCAGGTGTTCAGGATTGGGGTACACCCCCAGGGGTCATCTGCAGTGACCCTTCTGACCTGAGAGTGGTAAATCCACAGGATGATCTCCATGACTCCGATGGCTATTGGGGTTACTAAAATAACACGTAAGAACCTTTCCATTGAGGATGGAAGGAGCCTTTTTTTTTTTTCCAGTCTTTTACCCACACCAAGCCCCTTGGCTCAAACTCATGCAAGGGAGAGTAGTTGCTAAAGGGTTTGGGTACTGCTTCCAACACCTTAACCTTTGGTGTTGGAAGCAGTACCCAAAAGTTTCACCTAAAACTTTTCCTAGCTTTGACCATAACTTCCTTTTCCACAAACCTTCAGCAACTTACAATATCTGTTCAGGCTTTGTCTTACATTTTCCTCATTCTGTAACAGCCATTTATTTTATTTTAGGACAAAACTACTCTTTTTTTCCTTTTAGTAAAACACATCCTTCAGGCTTAAGTCATTACTTCAAGTAAACATTTCACCACATACAATTACCATCAAAATTGAATTTGTCAGAATAATGTTAAATTAGTCAATGCATATTTGAAACATCAATACACAATTTTTTAATAAGAATTAATGGCACATATCAAGACTTTTAAAAAAACTCTAAGGATAAAAACCAAGCAAGGAGTTTCTCAATATTAAACAGTTCCCCCAATTAAAAAATATGAGATATGAAACCAAAGGGGAGCCACAAATTTGGAGTCAAAGATAATAGGGTTTGGCCTAATCCCTTTGTCTGGAAGAAAGGGACTAAATGAGGGTACAGAGATGCCAAGGGAGCTGGACACAGGTCTTCTGCCTTGCCAGGAATAGGAGCACTATTCACTGTATGATTATAACTTGGTTTACATTTTTTTTTCATAGTCTCTTTATCTCATTATTTGACAAAATGTTAATGCTTTTTTAGTTGGCCTCAGTTTCCAGCAGGGCTTGGAACATGTCTCTGCTGGCAATCCTATTACTGGTATTGAGGAACCATCTGTCATTATATCTTTTGATCTTTCCTTCCCCTGTATTCCAGTCTCCCCTATCTCCCAGCTCTGCCATTTTATTTAAGACATTGTTAAGTGGATTGCCTGTTTCTCCTAATAATAAAATTATTATCAAGTGTTTATATGCTGGAGATGCTGCCTTAACGATAGCAATTTTTTGTGAAGCATTGACAGGGAGGAGGTGGTATGTGTTGGCTTTTCCTAATACAATTGCTGACCTCATAATTTCTTTTTTTAATCTCTGCATAGCATCTCGCAAACTGTACCAGGGTTGATCATTTTGTGGCCATATAGTGTCAGCAGGGCATTGCTCATTACACCTTTGTGCAGTCAATGCCAGCAAGTTAGAACTTTTTCCAGTCTGCAGACTAAACTTCAGAAAAGCAGTCTGTATAAAGGGATGGGTGCTAATTCCTGCAAGTTTCATGCAATCAGCACAGTCCAGCATAGCTCCCCCAGCCCCTACATCAGCAATTCTGATCATCCAGGCAATTAATGTCTAACCAGTTTTCTGAGTAAAATGCCTAAGAACGTCAATTATTTTTGTTTTTTTATGGTGGTTTTGAAAGTAATTTGATTGCCCTGTTTCTCTTCTTTTTGCCTTTGTATTGGGTGAGATCCTATTTCTGGAGGATATTTATTCTTTTATCCTGACAAACTTTCTCATCTAAAGTATTCCCATCTTTTTCATCATCTGCCTCATCCCAATACATTACCATCCCACTTATCAGGGTCCCACTCAGCAGTGGCAGTGGCTAGTACCATATGTACTTTCCCTTGTTCACTTTACCTCAACATTTTTTTAAATTTATATTTGGCCACATGGACTGTGGCCTTCTCAGCTACTGGCTGATAATTACAAGTTTGATTTTTCCAAAACAAAATTTTGATTCTGCAATATGGACAGTTTTTCTTGTAATTCTGCCAACTCTTTTTCATAATTCATTTTTTTTTCAGAGATCGCTCAATCTCTCTGTTCACACATTTCTCTATATTCTGTTAACAAAGCCCATCCTCTTTTACACAGTCCAATCATTTTTCCCCTTTTTCTAATGGAATGTTTTCTAAACCCAGAGCAACCTAAATAGGTTCTCCCTGTTTAATTTTATTCCCTCAGTCTTCACAGGGTCCCATGCATTTTGCCCATTCCTTTACAAGTGAGGAATAGGGTAAACCACCCCATTTCTTGGTTCTTTACTTTGAGCTTAGAGGACTTTTTTAAAAATGATATCATCTTCTAATCTTTGTCCAAAGCTTATGGCCCACTATTAATCTATCTCAAGTAATTCTTGAAGAGGGGTTACTGACTTAAAAATTCCCAAATGTCTCACAGCATTAGAAAATACAAACCAGGGAAACAAAGCATTCAAATCCAAAACATTGTGCATACAAAAAGGACAAGAAACTGGCAACTTCAAATTTATCAAGAATGGTCCTAATAAAGCATTGCAATATTCAGAAGAACACAGTTCATACTTTCTGCACAAATTTTCTAAAGCTTGTCTTACTGACCTTCACCACTATGAAGCCATGCTGAAATGTGAATCCTGCTCACAGCACCGATTTTGTCACACGAAAGGCAACATGGTATTTGTGGCCACTTAATTTATAGGTTTGGATTTGCAGATGATGTAGACTTCAGTGATTTAAAACAGATTTCGTTAGGAAAGTAATTAAAGAAAATAATTAAAAGATAATAATTAAAATGCTCTTCAAAAATAAAGCATAGTTCCATCACCAAATAAGATGGCACCAATACCTGAAGAGAAGTTCTGGAGTTTCAGAAACAGCATTCCAACTCTCATTAGTAAGAATCCACAGCAATCTTAGGGAC
This sequence comes from Myrmecophaga tridactyla, assembly GCA_004026745.1. Taxonomy (NCBI): domain Eukaryota; kingdom Metazoa; phylum Chordata; class Mammalia; order Pilosa; family Myrmecophagidae; genus Myrmecophaga; species Myrmecophaga tridactyla. The sequence goes on from PVIY010011443.1 coordinate 20,030, forward strand.
AGCATTCAGTCTCCTTAGTTAAGATTCATAGCAGAACATAAGATTCTGATGAGGTGCTCTCCCTCTCTCATAAGATTCTTCTCTCCCTTCTTCTTTTCCTAAGTTTTTCCTCTTTCTTTCTCTAACTGCTTGCATGCAGATTTTTTTTTTAATGATATCATCACACAATAGTGGCCAAATTCCAATTAGCTTACATGACCGGGCCCAGTTTGGTCCTCTGGGAACTGGCTAGGGCCCAAGAGGAGCTTCCTGGGGCCTAAATATCTTTATTAAAGTACACCTCCTTCTGGGAGGATAGCCAGTCCTCCCAGCTAGAGCACACATTTCAACTGTTTCGTACCAAGATCACGCAATAGCAACATCAGTTGTACAGAACAGACTCTACAAATTAGTTTTTTTCTTACTAGGTTATAATTTCCTTAAGGCAGGAATGATGGTTTATTAATCTTTGTTTACTTATTAGTGTTTAAGCAGTACCTTTGCATATAGTAGGTTCACAGTTTTCCAAATGCATTTTCATTTCAGCATGGATTCACATTTCAGCATGGCTTCATAGTGGTGAAGGTCAGTAAGACAAGCTTTAGAAAATTTGTGCAGAAAATATGAACTGTGTTCTTCTGAATATTGCAATGCTTTATTAGGACCATTCTTGATAAATTTGAAGTTGCCAGTTTCTTGTTCTGGCAAGAATGAATGAAATGATGCATATATATAATCCTTCATACTTTTTACTATAAATTAAAGAATGGTTGTGTAACAGGGTAGTTTTAAAACTTCCTTGGTAGACTATGCAATTGTTATTGTGTGTAGCAAGATCTTGTATCGATACTGTTACAGGCCTGTTTGCTTAAAGGTATAGATTTTAAAACCCCTATACAGTTGCTCTCCTCTCACTCTGAAATGTGAAAATTTTAATTTATAAGACAGAGTAATGATAAGCCATAATACAAGAGAATTTCTTTTTATCCCTCCCAAAAGTGGTCCACTTTAATTCACACAGTTTCTTAAATTGGCCATGGGTCAGCTTAACTCCCCTGTCATCAGTAAAAGCCTGGATATCATGCACCGCAATGGTGTCTTACTGACTTCCCTTCCCATATCTATGGCGCCAACGATTAGGGAGAGGGCTCACAGACAAACAGCAAAGGGTTTAGAACAAACTGTTGTTTGTTCTGTGTGGCCTGGCCCTTAGCAGAGTTGTGGAACCACAGGGTCTGAACTCAATCACGGCCTGGTGCACGGGTCCTACAGCCCGGGACTTCCTCTCACTCACACGATCACATGCACACACTCCAACACCCCTCCCGCATCGCCCTTCCCAGAACCAAACCTGAAGACTGCAGGACCGAGATCGGTACTCAGAGAGTCCAACCAGTCCTGAAGACTTCCATTTCCTCTGGCCCTCCAACTGGTACCGACTGGTACTCGGAGAGTCTCTGGGAGGTGATCAGACACCCCGTCCACTCAGACTCCCCAACCTTTTTACGAGTGGGTTGAAACTGACGCACCCAGGAACTTGCCAGTCAGACGGGTGGTGCTCCCAGGAACCTGATTCCAGAAACTGTCCCAGATCCGTCACCACTTCAGCGGTGATGGGCATCCTGCCTGGGGAGGTCAGGAATCTGAAAGACAGGGAAAAGCCCCGTTGCCGGCACTGGATTCTGTTGGGTCTCTGGTCCGGGTGACACCTCTGCTGCGGGCGAGGGAGGTGAGAATATCACAGGCCTCTCCATCCAGGACGAGCCCCCCGAAATGTTGCATGAAACCAGGAACAAGGCTGCGAGCCTCCAGGAACATTACACTGAAACAGAACATACCGGGGTCAAGGCTCTGAAGTTTTATTCACAGGAAATAGGTTTTAATCGTCTATGGCCATAGGGCTCAGCTGAGTAGCCTCTGAAAGTCTGAGTCCCCCAACCGGGGTCGTCACAGGGTTTTAAGGGAAGCACTTGGCTACATTCCAATGTACAGAAGGGGAGGGGTGTCTGCAGGAATTTTTCTTATCCTCCCTACCTGCAGTTCCAAACGTTCCCCGGGCAAGGGAGACTTCTCAGAGGGGAAATGGCCTGAGTAAAGAGGGGCCTGCCTGCTGTTTGCTTGGGCAAACAGGGGCTGCCTGCTACAATACCAGGGCTTAACGAAGGAATCATCTTATACATTGCTGCCATTGGCAATAAAAATAAAAATGGACACTTTGAAAACTATTTAGCTGATTAGGAAACAATGAGTGCACATGTTCTGTGATCAAGCAGTTCCATCCTTAGGTATATAACGAAACCACTACTCCACATATTCACTTGTGTACATGTTCAAGAATGTACACAACAGCACTGCCCCTAACTGAAAATTGCTAGCAATAGTAACTGGGATTTATTGAAAATTTATGCAGTGTCAGAAACTCCTCTTCTGTCTTACGTGATTTCATTTAACCCTTAACACAATCTGAAGAGTTATTTACAATAAATGCATGGCAATAGAGAAGAATATTTTAAGTGAAGAAAGATTCTTCATTTACCAAGATCATTTAGCTAATAAGTGACAAGCCTTGCTTTCTATGTTCAAGCTGATTATGTGTTTGTGGTTCAAACAAACAAAAATAATAATGAAATTAAACACCAACTCTACATATTTCTACATAAGAATCTATGAATATAAATTGTGATAAATGCATATAAAAATAACATAGATTAAAGAAGATAAATGGAATATGCACCAACATAATGAATTTTACAACCAAAATGTTGAAATTAATCCTGTACTTATGCATTCTAACCCTCTGACACATGACCAAGTCTTTATCACAAATCACTCATCATTTGTCTTTTTATATCACTTACATCCTAAATAAAGCAGAAAAAGCAAGAGGATAAATCCTAAGATGCCACTCATTTGTATTACTCAATGAAGCATACTTACTATTTTAACGAACTATTTCCATCTATCAAGCACAGACTGTTCATTAAAAAGCTTAATAATTCTTTGACCTCCATCAAACAGCATTGTCTGAACCTTTGAGTGAATGTCAATAGTTACACTTAATGTAATAATTAATCTATTATTAATTAAATATAGTTCTTCTTCTAGCCATTAACTACTTTGGAAGAACATCTCATAGGGGTTTTTGTTTAAGTAATAGATTCATTAGCTTTTCAATAGCAGTTTTATCAAAAGTTCTGTTACAAGCAATCACATTAATCCTAGAAATCACATCAGTATTCCATCAAATAGCTGTTATATTATAACTAAATTACTATTACTACAAAATAAACAGCTTAAAATTACAGTAGTATTTTTCACATCCTTCCTCACAAATGTGAACTGCTCAGAGACCAAATATTTTTAAGATGGGTATAAATCAAGAGTAGTCTCTGTCAGTACAATTCAAGTTTCTTATGGGCACTGATATATGCGTTGTCCCACACCATAAATTGTTGTGAAACAGTCTCCCAGTGTGTCTTGTGTTTAAGAAATGACCATCTTTCCCCAATTAGTAAAATCCTAGTCAAGTTCACTACAGTTTCCAATTCCAACTATTGTACTATTGGGTAAGTCATTTTGGGCCTAGACACTTAGAGCACATATGCAAATTACCTGGTCCACTTATAAACTCCCACAGACTTGGATGACCCTATATGTCCCATAGCTTTATTTGCATTTCTGCTTCCAGGCCATTTTCTTTGAGTTGCTTCTGACTCATCTGGAAAATAACCTATTCTCCCCACCAACCCCTTCTAAACACAGTGTGCCCATCACCCTCAGTGTTCAGTTAGGGCAGTTTTTTTCATTTTCTACAGTGGGTTAGAAATGTTGAAATAAAGTTGTGGAAGCACAGCTTTTGGTTAATATTTATTAAATTATCCTAATTTAAAACATCAAGTTAAAATAGTCTCAGTAAAAATTTAACTAATCTTAGACTCCTTGCGAATGAGTTATCACTATTCTTCATAGAATTATCAAAGACTGCCATATTTTGCAAATGCTTTATTTTGTTTCAGAAAAATTATTTTTTAAATTTTCATATATTAAATATGCACTAAAATTCAAAATATGAGGTGCACAGGTGGTTTGGTGGTAGAATGCTCACTTTCCATGCAGGAGATCTGGGTTTGATTCTCGGACCATCCACATAAAAAAAAAAATTCAAAACATGCTCCCAACTGCAATTTTATGTAACATTTCTGTTTTTATAATACATATCTATAGCTATAAATGTAGAATTTTGTTATTTATGAATAAATTGCTCTCAAACCATCTCATGTGATCCTCTCACAAGACCTGGAAGACAATCATTCTTAGTAATTATTGACCAACTTTTATATGTAAGGATATTGGAATTGTGTCTTTTCCAAAGTAAATGATACAGCCTGCACAGCACCACTCTCTTAGTGTCATATACACCAAAGCACAACCCAATCTCTCTTTTCCAAATTGAGCATATCACCTTTCTTTAAGCCCTAACTTTTACATTACAAATGTGATGACAGGGTGAAATGATAAATTGGGGCAGTGGTTAGCTGATAATAAATTTTGCTCGTCAGCTAAAGGGCTTCCTAGCATGGAGATGGCCTGTTTGGCTGAGGTTTATGGTCTGCATAGTTAGGTTTATGTTTGCCACATTTAATGTCATCTTTATGGGTTTCAAAAGCCAGCAAGAGTTTGCTATTAGAAAAGAGAGAGCAGCTCACCTTCACAGCAAGTGACATTCTTTTAGATAATCCTTAGAACAAGCTAATGCAGAAAAACCTGATTGGCATGAGGGAAAAGAACCATGTTGGAAAGGGAATAGGGATTGTTTACGAAGGGAAGAAATGCCAGTATCAGGAGCAACACTCATCTAACAGTAGGAATACTTGTTACATTAACAAGATTTACTGACAGCCTCCATCTGTATCTTCTCCCCAAACAAGGTCACTCAGTCAGATACTATGGAGCCTAATGAGGAAAGTGCCAAATCTCTGGAGTGATAATGGAGGTTCGCTCTGACTTATGCCTCAGGCACAGGCAGTATTTTTAGTCCTGGAAAATAAAATAAGGTATAGAAAACAGGTCATAATTTTTATCGAGCTGATCCACCTTGAAAAATAGCTGCGTGTATAAGTGAGTGTGTTTAGTATTTTTTTTCCTTCTCCTGAGATTCAAGGTTACATTTTCTTTTATTGTTCTTCAAAGTGGACCTTAAAGGTTTTAATACTTTACCTGAATATTAAACTTATATATGTTACTAAGTTAAAGGGTCCCTGCTGCAATTTTTTTTTTTACGTCTAAGAAGGAAATATTTACAGAACGCTAAGGGGACTTGTTTTTTGTCGGGTATTTTTTTTTTTTTTTTTTGGCATGTAATGCAGCATTCATTCTTTTCCTGGAGAAAAGACCTCACAAAAGTTTTCAATGGCATTGGATATCACAATATTTTTCAACTTGGGAATTAGATATCTGTATTTATTTCAGAATATCTGCTATTAAGTAGCATTTTGACTTGGGAAAATAGCTTGTCATTTCTGAGTCTTAGCATTCTTGATGTAAAAATCATGGATTTAGAATAAGTAATAGTGATGGTACCTTCAAATATAAACATTCTCCAGACACATTAGCTATAAGTTAATCCTATGAACACTAAAAATGATTTATCTGTGCATGTCTCCAAACATAGTACATATAGCTTTAGTTTTATTTATGGTAATTTTGTGATATTAGAAATAGCAGACTTCTGGGTATATCTGCACTATCTCTGCACTTAACTCACATGCCACTAATTTATGATGTCATGTTTATTTACAAAACCTTGAGCACTTAGTTTCACCTTTCTTTTTTACTTACAAAGTTGAATTATTAAAAGTAAGAACAAACAAGCGATTCCTGGTCAGCCAGCTACCTCAACTTCCTTCTCTCTTCTCAAATCAGATTCTCTTGTTAAAAAATGAACACATACACATACACACACACACACTCAAATGCACAGAAAATACTGTGACATTATCAACAGCACCTGAAGATATCTATTCTTCATTTGTTGTACTATAGACAAATATTAAAAGAACCTGACCTTAAATTTAATAGAAAAGGAGATTTTGACAAGGATTAAGCGATGGGTATGATCCAGTTTGATGAAAAAGGACTTAGATCTGTGAATTTGCTGACCTATATCAGTTCATTTGAGTGTAGGACTCCCTCAAACAATTTGAAATCTTTCTGTCTATTAGTCTTATTGAAAAACTACTATATGTCAGGTGCTGTGTCAGGAGAATTAGAGAAGACAATCAGTTTAAGACAATTTGAATTTTAGATGCTTGATTTAAGAGTTTGGTTGAGGGATGCAGATTATTTATTTATTTTTGGCCATGTCCCTGATATCGTGGAAGTGATAACCTCAGTTAGACAGAAGCAATATGCCTAAAAGCAAACAAAAAATGAATAATTATTAATGATGTAAAATATTATGAAAGGAACAAAAGGAATCACTGTTGGAGAATAAACAAATAATGAGGGAGGACCGGCACGGGAACCTACTTACCTATGGTGATCAGAAAGAGCTCTCTAAGAAGGTAAAAATTGCCAAAGCATGAAAGTTAAATAAATATTGGTCACATGAAAAGTAGAGTGAAGCGTGATCTATGTAGAATTATTTTTGAAACTCCAGGTCAAAAATAGAGCTTGGCATGAAAGAGACACAGAAGGTTTCAGAGATTATAATAATTATAGGATAATTATAATGATAATAGTAACAGGCATTCATTGACACTTCAGACATGCCAAGTACTAGGATAGCTAACTAACAGGTAGTAAAAGCAAAATCTGAAATTAAGCCTTGTGATTTCAGAATCTGTCTGCTTCGCTTATACCTTATATTAAGGAGCAACAAAAGTGCAGAATATGTATTGATGGCGGGCCATAGTTAGAGTTTGAAAGGAAAGCAGAAGATACACACACACTCACACACGCACATATTTTTTTAATCATGGAATATTTAATAATATTATTATTGCAGCTGAATGGAGAATCACGTGTAGGGGGTAAAAGAATAGAACTGAAAAGATGATAATGCAGATATTTGTAGAAATCCTCAAGAGATGATATTGGATAGGGCAAGTGTGGTGGCAATAGATTTGGAATGTGATCTCAGATCTATTTCTATGCCTGTATTAGTAGAAAGGACATGCTAATGGACTGATTGCATTCACTGAGGAAAACGATGTATTCAACCCTGATTTCTGGGAATCGAGCTTGATCAGAAGGTGCCATTTATGAGGGCGAGGAAGACAAGGCAATATGTTGAGCTTGGTTATATTAATTTTGAGATGCATGGTAAATGAGTCTGGAGTTCAGGAAAAGGGTTTAGGCTGCATGCATAATTTTCTGTGTTTTCCATTTGTAGATGCCATTCAATTATGGGGAAAAATGAGATCACTTAGGGAATGAGCAAAGAGGGGAAAAGAAGAGAAGAGAGTCCAGAGAGCCTTGTGGATCCCCAATTTTTAGTGGTAAAGTGGAAAAGAAAGATGGAGGAGAAGTCTATGCAATCACAACAGGGGATTGGTCCATTAAATGAGAAAGCTAATTATGGCAAGGTTTCATTGAAAAGGAAACATGCCTTAGACATTTTATTTTAATTCATTTCACTGACAATCTTCTGCATAACACCCAGGATTTTTGTTTGTTTCATTTTGTTTAGGCCCACTGAATGTAGCTCTGTTTGTATTTCTTTGAATAAACCACACAAATAACATCCCCACGCTTCAGCACTAATTATAGAATAAGGAATATAAGGAATAATGGGTGCCACATTCACAAATCTGAAAGAGACAGCATTTTCAGAGCGCCTGTGCCTACTAAACCAACATAGGAATGTTTGCAGACTGGTTTACAAATCTGACAATTACCACCCCACTTCCACCCCCAACTTGACTATCTTGAGGGCTTTTTAAAAATATAGCATAATAAAATCTAACATCTTCTTCAGAAGAATTTACGTTTTCTTTAATTTATATAACCCAACATTTATTATATAAAAATTAAACATTATATTTTTCATTGTTTTTTTTTCTAAATTTTTCTTTGGAAATGCATCTCAAAAGTCAGATTTTTAGGCAGATATTCATGGACTTCCTTTGCATGCTCATACCTTAGGCAACCATACTTACTACGTTCTCTGAAGCCTTAATATTTTAAGATGCATTAATCTAGTATTTCATTAATTTTCTACCAACAATCCCTCTCCCCAATCCATTTATATAAGCTCACATATTCTAAACTATCATCATCCTGAATGAGTACCCATTCCTGGAATATGCCTCCATCATGCCTTTACTTTATTGTAATACACATTCTTAATTTTATTCCAGATCCATTATTCCCCAATAATCCCTCTCTCATCACTCAAAAGTAGGGCCAATCCTTCCATCTTAGCAGCTCTCAAAAGTAGGACCAATCCTGCCCTCCCTTACTTTGTCCATAATTTTAATGGCATAGACACTGTGTCATAATTATTTATCAAGGGTCTATTTCTGGTTAGGAGATAAAATGAGAGCACCACAGAATCATGCAAAATCTCATTCACTCCCCTCCCTCAGTATTTATCACATTCATCTTATTCATTCTAGAACAGAACCTCATAAATGGCAGTTGTTCAGTAAAAGTTTATTGAGTAAATAAATTTTTCAATAAAGTAAGGAAATAAAGGGTAAATATCTTTTTCTTATTTATATGCCTTTTTGATTTGCCCATGCTTTCTGAGAATGAAGCCTTCAAACCACAATACATGACTCAGAGAATATTAAATTCTTACTGAACTCCACTTGAGTGTTCCAAACTATGTAAATTCTTTCTTTATTCACAAACTATTTCAAATTTAATGAAAATATTTCTTTAAGAAATGATCCCTCACTAGGGAAATATAGTCCATGCATAAACCACACAGTACTAGCATCCACATAGAATATAAGTATAAAATATTTAGGAATCAGATCTGAATTTCAAAATTCTAAGGTCACATTAATTCTATCACTCTGTTTCCCCGAATATGTGTCTGCCACCTCAAATCTTTTTCTCCAACTCACTGCATAAAACTAATTAGGAGAAACTTAAGACAGAATAACTGTATTTTTATATAGGATCATAGAAAGCTGTTGGGAACATGCATGATTTGCTTAATATTTTCTATATCTGTCTAACATTGACTGACTTTGATAATGATTATGAAAATCATGAGAGTCTTGATACAATTTGGCAATTTAGTTCAGCAAATTTTAATTGAATGAGAAGAAGTCTGGAAATGAAAATTTTCTTCAGAGTTATTTTCTGAATATTGGCACATAATGCAAAAGCATGGATAAATATTTTAACTCTTTATTGCTTGCTCTATAGTTATTTTTCAGAGTCCAGCTGTAAATCTGAAAAATCTACTATTTTTAGAAAGAAATGTATATGAAAGATATAATATGGATTTATTCATTCAAATCTATAAGATCAGAGGAAATAATAAATGTTTTATTCCCTTATTTATATCTTATTTATATTAAAGTTCATATATCATGAGGTTATAAGCTATGCATAGTTAATAATTCCAAATATCACATCATCAGTTTTATAATTCTAAATGTATTTACCAACTTATGAAAATTTGAAAATATTTTAACTTTTCTGATTAATAACAAATTTGATTTTAATTAGCTGCACATATACTTAAAATGTTAAATTTATTTGGATGTTGTACAATATGTTGCCATATCTTGGGAAAGGGAATTTTATGCACTTAGTTTTCAGAGTGGACAAATGAATCGTCCCCAAATTGATCATTACTGTCAAGGCTATCTCCAGGCCAAATTGTGAAAGTAAAGTTTACTTTCATGCTCAGTTGCTCAGTTTGGTCTGGTTGCCAGTTGTCTTCTCTCTTCCAAGACCTTTCTGAATAGAAAATTGTTTATGTTGTTTGTATAAATCAATCTAAAAATGGTTTTCCATTGTGTTACTACATTTGCAGATGATATCAGTTAGTGCATTACTAATCTAGATATCATTTAGCTTTCTCCCCATATGGGACTTTCCGTAGACAGACTTTACCCAAAAGTAAATTGGAGCGCTAGTGGTGTAGAATGTAATTTTCTGGGATTCTCACATTAAAAAAATACATAGTAAAACTAGTCTGGATCATATTGATATTTCATTATGGCCAGTGTATGAATGCATTTCCACTTGGAATTTCAGAATATATGAGTAAAGCTACATGCTGATTACTTACCTTGATATTTGTTGCTCTAAGTGTCCATGTCTGGGGTGACTCTCCTTTTTGAGGGTATACTTGCGTAAAAACAAGGGAGAGATAAAGGAGGGTAAAGAGAGAAAGATTTTAAATGAAATTTTAATATAAGAAAAATAGATAGTACACTATCATTAATATTTTTGCAGCATTTGCCCCTAATAGCTTGAGGCTTAACACAGCAGCCATCTATATGCTTTTAAAAGCTGCCCTCCTCGCTGACCTTGGCTATACAATTGGTCACACACAGCTGCAGTCCTCTGGTGTTTCACAGGAGTTCTGTGCCTCCACATGGTCTTACTCATATGTGTCATATGCCAGGTAATATGTTAAGGCTGTTAGGGGAAGGTGTCCCTTCTCTTTCATGTTTCCACCTCACCAGATTTTCCACATTTCTTAGGTGGCAGCAGCATGGATCTAAGAGAGCATCAGAGGAAACTGTAAGTCCCCCTGGGATCTTCTTAGAGGTAACACAACAGCCCTTCTGCCACATTCTATTAGTCAAAACAAATCACAAGTCTGTATTTGAGGGATAGAGAAACAGATTTCAAGTCATGGGAGAAGCTGTGAAATATTTGTGGTTGTTTTAAATATACTTATCGAGTATAATTTTATTCGCAGCTCATTAAGAAAATTTTCTAGAATTCTTGTTCTTATTCATAAGAAAACTGGGTTTTGGAAAGGACTAAGTAATCTTTTGGAGAATGTTCATTTGTCCTTTAATGCATTAACTGTCCTTTTAAAAATATGCCCCTTTTAAAAATGTATATTATTGTCATTTTCAAAGGAAACCCTCTTTGACTTTCTAAATTTTCCTTTCTTGCTGCTTAGCCATGAGGGGAGAAGAGAACCTGGTCAAACAACCACAATGCTGGCAATCAACTCTAATCAGTAAGTTTCTGAATATCATCTAAATGAAGTTGTATATCATCTTAATGAAACATAATAGCTTAATTCTATTTAGTTTTTCATTTTGGTGTATAAAGGATGACAGAACTAAAAGAAACTTGAAATCTTCTTTAAAGTGCACCAGAAATATAAGAGAGTTCTCCAAAGGAATGAAAGATAGGGATTCATTACTCAAGTATCTCCAGCGAAACAAAACCAGAACCGGTGTGTTTATTTCAAGGACTTGGCTTATGCAATGGGATGGGGTTTGTGGGTGGGAGGTGGTGAAAAAGTCCAAATCTGCGGGATAGGCCCAGGTCTGCAGGTTAGGAGATGTGATGCTGCAGTCTTGAGGCAGAATTACTTTCTTTGTAGGAACACTTCCTTTTTCACTCTTTAGGTATCTCAAAGGATTGGATGGAGGCCCACCTATATTATCTAGAGCAATCTCCTTTACTTAAAGTGAACTGATTCTAGTCGTTATCCACCTCTATAAAATACCTTCACAGCAAAATCTTGATCAGAGTTGGATTAAATAACTGGGTACTATAGCATAGCCAAATTGACATATAAAACCAACCATCACAAGGGACCTGATTAAGTTATTTGTTCAGTTTATCAGGACTGTACAATGATCACTGGGGTTGTGGGCAGAACTTGGGACACTTATTATAAATATATTCCTGTTACAGTGGTAAAGATCTATACACCATTATTTAATTAATTTTTAATAATCAGGGTTCACTCAGCCTAAGATCATTTTTGTACTATAGATATTCTGTAAAAACAAACAAGCACAAAGGTTCAAGAAAGCAGCTTGTGAGCATGGGAAGTAAACAATAAGACCAATGACAACTACTAGACTGTGTTAGAATATTTGTAGATTTTAGGGTTATAAACCTTATATTAGCTTAAAATCGATCAATAATTTCAATACTTACTGCTTTTTTATGAAAGTTCAATACTCTTTATTCTATACTGATCTATCCTTGGAATGGTCATACAGCACCAGCAGGAAATAAATAGGATGGGTGTTCCTAAAGCCAAGTATGGTAGTTTTCAAAATCAAGTTTGTCATTCTCTTGAGGTAACAAGGAGAGTGCTGATTATCTGATTATATTTACAGCCTCACCAGGTTTGTATGTGCAGTTTTCTACCTGTGATACTCCCAATCAATGCTTGATCAGGCAAGCAGCAATTGACATTTCAAGCTCATCATAAGAACTACCTTGAAAATAAAACTATTTTTAAACTGTAAATTCACTGTGAGATACATGGTCATGAGAGTGCAAGGACAGTCCAATGTCGTTACAGACATCCTCACACACATATGTGAATATATATGCATGCATGCATGTATGTATGTATGGACATATATTCATACATATGAATTAAAATATTTTATCTAAAACAGAATGCTTGTTACTGTGAGACTAGAAATACATTTTTAAGACACATAGAAATTTTTTGTCAATGCATAGTTCTGAATCTTTTAAAACCATTTAAACCAGCAACATGTTGTGTGATAGGATTAAGTGCATAAGTTACACAACTCTGCTTTTCTCCCTTGATTCCTCTTATTTACTCTGATGAATTCTGGAATTTGGCTCCCATTCTGAATCCTAATTCTTGAGTTGATCTCATCAGATTTGGCAGCTTTACCCTGCAAAGGCAGAATTGAGAGGCAAAGAGTATTAGTAAAACTCATTCACACAATTATGTTCTCTCCAGTCATTTAAACAGCATTTCATGCTTGATATTCAAAGCACTCAGTATTGCACCTAGTAATTGCATCATTAAGTACCAAAAGGTCCTGTCCGTGGGTTAAATGTCATAATATATAATGATGAGGGCAGTCCACTGTCTCTGCAGTCACATTTCATTAGTATTGCTAAAAACTATACCTCTCCAACATTCACCCATAGTCATATTTTATAGTCTGCATCAAACTTTTATTTGATATTATTTCATGTTATTTGCCCCCAAGTCTATTTATTATTGTCCTAGTGACCCCAGTTTTAGCCTAGATCATCTATAATGCTGACCCCAGTAGTCTATATGAGTTTCCCCAAGGCTCTTATAATTATTTATACAGCAATTATATAGTCAGTGCATTTTTTATCACAGCTTATAATTCATGATCATAAACACTGTAAGAATTACTGAACAAAAGCCAAGGTAAACATTTTTGTTAAAAATTTAATTATATAAAGTTTCCAATGACTATTGTGTTTGCAATATATGTTTAAAATATGTGAAATATAGAAAAATATAAAAATAGAGAAAATATGATCACTATAAGTATTTTTTTTTATACCTTTTAAATTTCCTTTTCTTTAAGGCTCCTCTACAATTAAAACAGAAGGAAAAAGCTATTTTGGGGGGGTGCAAGGACAGTACAGTGGTAGAATTTTTGCCTGTCATGCAGGAGATCCAGGTTCAATTCCCAGCCCTTGCAATTCCCAAGAAAACAAACAAGAAGAACAAACAAACAAATTTCAATAAATGGTGCTGCAATGACAGGATACGCATATGGAAAAAGAATGAAATGTGACTCCCACCATAAAGCATACACAAAAAAAAGCTATTGCTAATACCAACTGATAACAATATCTACCACATAAAAAAGACCTTCTTTATATTGGGCATTTTTTCTCAGTTTTCCCAACATTTCCTTCTTTAAATTTACAAATAACATTCAAGTTAGTTATTGTTAATCATATTTTATATATTAAGTTATGGCCAGAAAATCTAAGTAAATTACCATAAGTCACAGAATTTATTAAATGTGGTAGCCAAGATTCAAACCAACATCTATTTGATCAAGTCTCATTCCTCAGAAAGGAATGATTTGCTACACAAACCCCTTTAAAAACTATTATAAAGGAATGAAGAGAATCAGAAAACAAAGGGAGAAAAAGGTATCGCTCTGAGGAACTGGGGTCAAACGAGCTGTTCTAGTTTGCTAGTTGCCAGAATGCAATATACCAGAAATGGAATGGCTTTTAAAAAGGGGAATTTATAAGTTGCTAGTTTACAGTTCTAAGGTCCAGGTAATGTCCCAATTAAAACAAGTCTATAGAATGTCCAATCAATGGTATCCAGGGAAAGATACCTTGGTTCAAGAATGACAATGAAGTTCATGGCAAACACAGTTTCTCTCTCGGCGGGAAGGGCACATGGTGAACACGGCGTCATCTGCTAGCTTTCCCTCCTGGTTTCCTGTTTCATGAAGCTCCCCAGGAGGCATTTTTCTTCTTCATCTCCAAAGGTCACTGGCTTGTGGGCTCTCTGCTTCTCATGGCTATGTCATTCTTCTCTGCTCTCTCTGAATCTCTCACTTTCTCCAAAATGTTTCCTCTTTTATAGGATCCCAATAAACTAATCAAGACCCATCCGAATGGGTGGAGACACATCTCCACCTAATCCAGTTTAATAACCACTCTTGATCACTCAAGATCACATCAAGATCACATAAAGATGTGACTCCCTGAGTCATCTCTGAGGAGATGATCTAATTACAGTTTCAAACATACAGTACTGAACAAGGATTCGAAGAAATGGTTGCCTTTACAAAATGGGATTAGGAGCAAAACATGGTTTTTCTAGGGTACATAAATCCTTTCAAACCAGCACATCAATGAGACCCATTTCAGAATTCTGATCTTCAAAAGTGTAGAGATAATGTAATTGTGGTGTTTTGAGCTGGTAATTGATTTAACACGAATAGGAAATTAATTCAGCATGCTTTTATCCCAGACCTCTTTCATTCCACTTTTCTAATCTTCCTTCTTCCAGACCCTTGACAAACTCCCAAGCTATTGGCCAATTCCCAGGTATATGTCTAACTTTAGACCACAGTTGCCTTCATATAAAGATTTTATTATATATTAATCTTACGGCTCTGCCCACTTACCACTGTTACTTTTGGCCACCACTGAGTTGGGCTGTAGTGGTCTCACTGTACATCTGCAGTTACAACAAGATATAAGACCGAGTCATCGTGAATCACTCTGGACTTTAATTAAATTTCCTACCAGCAAGTCATAGGAATATTCTCCCAGAAGTCATAGATTTGAGCTGAATAAAAGTTATTGGTACAAGTAGATGACATGGCATCAGCACCACATGCTTATATAATTTACTTAAGCCTTCTGATCTGCTCAGGCCAAATCCCAACTATGTCATTTCCATCGTATAATACACTGCTCCTCCTCTTTCCCAAACTTTTTTTTTTTTCTGTATGCTGTATGGTGGGAGTCACATTTCTTTTTAATTTTTTCTGTGTGAGTATCCTGTTATTGCAGCAGCATATGTTGAATTTTTATTTGATTTTTTGTTTGTTTTGGGAAAGTGCATGGGCCAGAATTGAACCCATGTCTCCTGCATGGCAGGCAAGGATTCCACCTCTGAACTACCCTTGCACTCACTTTTCCAAACTTTTGACTTGATTGATTTGAAAATATCCAGTTCATGATGGTTAGGTCTTATTATGTGTTCATGTGATGCTTTATGGTGAATTACTCTGCATTTGGTCCCAATGGCCTACCAAAAGAGACTTTTCTCATGCTATGTAGGTACCAACTTCTCAAGGTCTGCCTTTCTAGAGTCCCAGGTGTTTGTGCTGCAATACTTCTCTTAGAAGTAGTCATTAACTCCACAAACGTTGCTATGTAGAATCATGAGGTGTGCAGGGTGTGTGACGGGGTAGGATGTGGGAAAGTCTCAACCAGCAATAGAGCCTTCTTTTGTTATGAGCCCCATTCAAAGTTGGAAGACTTTTGGGCCATCAAACAAATGGCTAAAAGTGGTATTTCTAAGTTTCAAAGTGTGATATATAGCAACTCCAAAATCCAAACAGGTCCATCAAATACTATTTCCCCTTATTTTACCTTAGAGGGGATATCTGACATGGCACAGATAATCCAGCTCCTAAAAATTACATCACTGTTACAGATCCCTGAATCTTCCTTAGGTTTATCTTCCAGATTTTGTCACTCATATACTTTCCAAGGATATCCAAAGCACTTGCACTTTTCTACATACCAGGTCCATTAAGCATGAGGTGCATCAGTGTGATAGTTGCACATTTTACAGAACGTCAAGAAAATCAAGGTCTTGTTGGACCTATTAAAATAGAGAGCAGAACCAGCATATCCCTGCGACCACCTAGTGAATCCGAATTGCTCTCCTTCTGCAAACTATTTTGATCACCTTTGCTGATGGAGATTGAAAAAATGTATTGACCAGATCAATAGTCACATATCAAATTCCAGAGGTTGTAACAACCTCAGCACAGAAACTATTATTGGAATTACAATTTGATTATGTTTTCAGGAGTCAGCTGTCACCTCCATTATCTATCGAAGTTTTGTAAAAAGGAGTGCACTGAGCAGGGTGTGATGAGGATCACGGTCCTTGATAGGGTGTCAATTACCTCTGCACTCCCAACAAGAAAGCAGTGTTTCTTCTGGTTATTGCTAATGGTGGCTGGGGAGGGAGGGTGGAAGGGAGTTGTGGGTGGCTTCAGATACTGGCAGCTGATTCTTCTTCTTACTATACAGTCCAGAGAACACATGTGAGTGTTTTGCATACCCATATTAATATGCAACCAGGACCAGGAAAATGACCACAGGGTGGTCCTAGAATCCACTGGACTAGCTGCAAAAATTTCTGGAACCAGAAATTCATTTACAATACACTTTATGTGCCCCCATTCTAACATAGGATGAGATGGAGTTTGAGGATTGCTTGATTTGTTATCTTATACCCTGCATCCAATAGTCCATGAAAGGTCCGGATATCTCCTTCTTCCCTATGTATAGTTATTATAGTAAATTTCTATAGATCCATTTGAGAAATGAGTGAAAAATATTCCTTATATATTCTTGCAGTGTCATTGCATAGTCTTTTCTCAAGGCAACAAGATTTCCTCTTTCATTTGATGGCCTCTGAATCTGAGAAATGACTTAGATCTGGAAACTAGGTGAGGGATTTTCCATTCTGGCAGCTGATATCAGCACTCTGTTCACTAACTTTTGATATATTTTAGACATATAATGCAATGAAAACCTTATTTCCTGTCAGTATGTTCTGGGTGTTGTAACATCATGGTCTATTAGCCACCGCCACAGATTCCTGCATGTCAAGGTCCCCTGATTCCCAGCCTGGAAAAACTTGTGGCACATTTTGGTAATTATATCCATTTTCTCCACCAAGTGGCCTTTGCTATTACAAATTCCATACACTGCTATTTAATTTGGAGAACCTAGTTACATGGCAGCAAAGCTTAACCTCAACCTTGGGTAATAAGATAGCTATCACGGAACTGCTCAATTATGTCATCACCACCCTTAATTTTACACTTAATGCTTTACCTAAAGAAGTTTCCTTGGGTCCCTCCTGGCAAATAGAGCACAAAATAAATTTATTTTAACATGTTCATATTCACATCTCCCAATCCCCTGACACCTTTTTTCAAAACTGTCCAGGTAGTTCTAGAAAATCCTTATTAATTTTAAGCACAATCAGGTCCAAACTTCAAGGTACCATATCCATCAAATCATGGAAGTGCATCCTTACCATATCAATGGCATCCTGCCTATATTCTTTCCCTCCCCAGTTCATCACCCTTAGGGTCAACTCTCTTATGGTTAACATTTCTATCATTATACATGTTAGCCAGATGCCAAAGCTCATTGATTGAATATGTTATTTCCCCTGTAGAGGGATTAAATTGCTTCACTCCACTATGCTGTAACTTGACTATAGCTATTAGGGTCTGTGAAGGTAGGCATGAGCAGAACTTGAGGAAGATAAGCATCATATTATGGGGTTTCCACCTCCTAAGGCCTCTGCATCTTCCCCAGGTAATGGGAGGCTGCCAAAATATTTTAGAGTGCAAAATGGCACTTTTTACTATTGGAGGGTTTAGAGGAATATGGCATTTACATTTATCAAGTACAATCACCCTAATGCTTTCTTCCTATCTCTCTGGGACTCATTCCTCCTAAGGCCTTATGGTAGCATAGAAGACCTTCCAGCGTTGTGCCTTTGATCTCTTTTATACCTCTCCACCCTTATAATCAGTTCTAAATCTGATTTTCAATTTCAAAAAGTCAGTTTTTCCTCTGATTGCAGATTTTTTTTTTCTAATGACACTATGAGGGCCTTCTAGTTTTCACAGCATGAGTTGATAGATGGCTAATGAAAGGTTGTCATTCTCCTTCTTAAAAATTTCTAAGGCAGTTGACAAAAGTCAGACAACTCCATAAACATTATAATTACAGATAATTCCATGCCTTTTGCATGCTAGATCAACTTCATACATCCATATTTCCTCTTCTTCCAGCACTTCACTTTGCTCAACCACCAGTGAGATATTCAGTAATCCGAATGTCCCAGCTTGGGGCTATTCATTCAGTCCTTTATAGTTTTCCAGTTATTTGTTTAAACTCAACAAATACATATTGAAATCTCCTGGTGCCAGGCACTTTTCCTGGTTCTGAGAATACAGTGCTGAACAAAATAGGTTCAAACATAAGCTCCTTAGTGGAGCTTATAGTGTTGTGGGTAACAAAGTAAATAAGCTAATAATTACAACATATCATATTATAAAAGTCAGGAAAGTCTTTTAAAGAACAATGAAACAGGGTAGTAGGCTAGTGAGTGCTGAGAAATGAAGCTTTTTAGTTGTAATATTAAATAAATTGATGAGAAATAAAATTTGAATTTCCAAGACTGATTTTCCTGTCTCCTGGCCTCTCAGAACAGGAATTAAGCCCTTGCAAAGTTCCATGGAATTATAATATAGTTCAGAGTTTATGGCAATATGTTCTGGTTAGAATTTAACTGCCTGTCCTGCTAGGAAAGAGTTAGTGTTTTCCAACCATGAAAAGTGGTATGATTAATCTTCCTGGTAGCCATTATATAATATAATTATAATAGAAAGGCCTGACTCTCAGCAACCCAGCCCATTAGAGAGTAGCGATGCCCCCAGAGATGAACACTGATCTTTCAAGACAGGGCTGAAGCCCAGGTCCTTTCGTGTCATATGGCTATGGCATGCTTCCCACAATTGCACTGGGGGAAGGACTGTTGCTTCCCTAATCATGCAGCATCACAATCTAAGTGCTAGTATGCCTGTCTAAGTCCCTTCTGTCCAGCTGTACTCAATCTCAAACTGTTGTCCTAAAATGAATTGTCAACAGGGCACCCACACTATTATTACTGCTCTTTTTTCATCAGTTTTCTCTTATGAATGCTACACCAGCATGTTGATTGTAGGTGCCATCTGGTTATTGGCATGACATACGGTCAGGCATGGTGTCACTGAGAAAATATTATTATATCAAAAACCTAAAAAATTGTGTTTAAGTGACCAGGGAAAAGAGTATGTCTGGCAGAGAGAACATTTCTAGTATATCATGAAAATAACACAGAGCCTGTGTGTTGCTTCAGCCATGGTGAGCCTGGGGGAGACCAGAAGAGAGAAGATCAGAGAGGCAGAGGGGAGTCATATAAATAGTTTAGAAGAAAGGGGTTGGCAAAGACTGATTAGCATGGATTCAAAATAGAATGCAGGGAGAGAAATTGGAGAAAAAAGATGTAGACAATTATTTGAAGAAATTTTGAATAAAATGGTTCTTTTTAAACACTATTACAAACATAGAGGGCTAGACTTCAATTGTTTAGATTTTTTAATATAAGAATTACTGGATTGTTTTTAATAATTTAATAATATTGTTATTTTAATGATGTTTTCATCTCAATTGCATGTGATATGTCAGAATATGATCATTTATGCTGTGGTGCCAAATGGTAACAGTATACATTGTTTTACAACAAGAAAGACCTTTTATTTCACTCATGCTACTTACCCACTGCAGACCATGCAGAGCTTCTCTTCCACTTAGTCTTTACTCCAAAATCCAGGCTTGGGAAACAGACATTTTTCTGAAACAATGTTGGCCTTGCAGCTGAGAGAAAGAGAACATGATATTTCATGAAGGAACTTTATTAGAATCTTGATTCAAAACATATTAGCTTCATAAAACCTTTGCATGTCACTTCAATACATATTCAGTTGTGTAAAGCAAGTCACAGAGCTGTGCTTGAGTGTTTACTACCTGATCCATGCTAGGCTCTTATTTCATATTCTACACCCTTCTTTGAAGAGTTATAATCTCCATTTTGCCAATAAGAAATGTGTGAGCCAGAATGTTTTGTAACTTAATTACGTTCATACAGTTATTCAGTGGCAGAGGCAGAATGCAAATTCGGGAAGACTCCCAGATTTGTGCTTATAATGTTTCTGCTTTATTTATTTTCTTTCCAAGAATATGTGAAGGAAAGGAAAGTATATTAGATGATTAGATAGATTCATAAGTATATATATGAGAAAAGAAAGTAAAAGGAAACTGCTTGAAAAAACAAATAGCACAGATGCTGGAAGGCAATAGGGAAATATAGATGAGCTTTCACCTAAAGAAAATAAAGCCACTCTACCCTGAGAGGCATTGTCTGGGTCACAGAGCCCAGTGTTCCATTTTCAGATTAGGAAGTCATGGCCTTGGGGGGTGACTGCATACTTAGTGTAGAATGAAAAGTAACACAAATTCATCCTTTTGCGCATCTGCTACTCAGAGTTGATGTTTTGTTTTGTTGTTTTTGAGACTTCCAAGTATCTAATGGATTGACTTGATAGGTAGCTTCAACCTGGCTGGTGCATTTGACCTAGATTGTCATTTTGGATGTGCAAAATTAGAAATTAATGAAACCTGGTGCTTGCACCACAAATCCCTTCATTGGAAAATGTACCTGATGACTCGTAGGTACCTCACAGTACACAGGCCACACAATTTACTCATACTTCATGACATGTTCAGTAGATACCTGAAAGCTCTTCCACCGATCTTCTATCTGAATCCATCCAGGCAAGTCAGTTCTCAATTCAAATTCCATCCGCTCAGGGACACATGCCCTGACCATCCCATCTAAACCAGAACTCCTCTCTACATCTATCTTCTATTCAGTTGTCTGCATAACCCTTACCGTTAAGTGAAACCATTTTGTTTTTCTTTAAATTTGCTTATTAGACCCCTTCCATTGACTCATTTAATAAAATCAGTGACTTCTCTTTTCTTATTTATTGCTGAATCTCAAATTCCTGGGACAGAATAAAACATGCTAGAACACACTAGCTACTAAAAATACTACTAATACACTTGCTGAGGCTCAGAATCCCTGCTTTCTCTAAAGGTTGCAATCTGTGTTAATCATAAAGTTAGTTTTAGAAGAAGAGACAGGCAGATGGAGATAAAAACATCAGCATTAGTCATGATGAGTTGATTTGATTAGAAGATGTTGCTACAGATTTGCAGGCAAAATCTGGGTAACATTTCCTAATTTAGACAGTCTCATCTAATAAGTCTTAGTAGCAGTTCTGCAAGTAAAACTTCCCCCTCAGTTACAGTTCTTGAATTTACTGGCAGTGAGAAGGCCAGTGTGAGCCCTCTCTTTAGTCAGTCTGAGCCAAATAACAAAAGAGAACCCAGAAGGGCCTGAGACTTTCCTGACCATTTCCTTCTACCAAATTGATCAGTCAGATATGTCAGTCCTCGTCCAGTTTAAGAGTCTACCGCAAGAGGGACAAACATATGAAGAACATATTTTGAATACAGTATTTCCACATGGAATCGTGAGGTCACAGAGATGGATACTTTACCCCTTGCTGTCCCCAATATCTACATACTGGCTTTGGAAAAGCTGCATAATTTATACTTTTTAAAAAACTAAGAAAATTTGAATAAATTAAAAGTATAGTTGGAGGTAGGGCAGGGGGATGAGAGTTCTAATAAAATGGTAGTTCTAGAATGGCCTCAGACTTCAGATCAAATTGAACATTGAGATGCTTTATTGAACATGCAATATAATAAATCACAATTGTATTATAATATTGAGCAGTTTCAGCAAAACCCCTGTTTGGTTGTTCTTAAGAGATTCTCTATATTTTCCCATCTCTAGTCATCACTTTCAGATTTTCCTTCTGCTGCAACAAAATCTCTGACATTCTATCCCTCCCTTACTACCTCACCCAGCTTCTTTGGTCAAACGGAGACCATGCTTCAAGACTGTGTTCAAAGTTGACTCTCTAGTAAAACATTCTCAGGCCCTCCTGTCTTAGACTGCAGTTTTTCTCTCAGTCATTTGCTCCCCAGTTTCTTGTAAGAGTATTATAGCGTCCTTGCCTGTTGTCCTGTGATTTTCAATGACCCTTTTGTTTAGCCAATGAAATATTAGCAGAACTGATTTAAGCCATGTCCTAGCAGAAAATTTTAAGAGCTGTTACATGATTGTTTTTCCCTTCTTTCCCTCTGCTAGGAGAATATCATTTCTTAATTTAGGGGATACTCCTCATCCTGGATATTGACGTGAGAAAACTCATGGAGCAAAGCTGTATAAGCCAATCCACAGTCACTCCTACAAACAACGTGCCCAAGAAGTAAGTGACTGCTGTTGTAAGACCCTGAAATTTGGGGGCCCTTTGTTGCCACGGAAAAGCTGGCTAATGAAATTTCATACAGGCAATTTTCATTTCCTTTAAGTCTTAGACCAGTTTATTTGTGGGTAAGGTATTCAATGTTGCTATGATTAACCTATGTTCATCTATTTATGGTTATAACTCAATCCACTTTGTGTTATGACTTTGGAGTAAGAGAAAGTACATCCATTCCTATTTTATGTCAGCAACTTATTTAGTAAAGATACAGAAATTATCCTAGAATGTAGCCTCATATAGCTGGTCCAGCAGCAGTGGATCTTTAGTTGGCATTATTCCATGCCTCTGATTCTCCTGGGGGCTTTGCTGCTGCTCAAGACAATCTAGCCCAGGTCTACCTAAGTCCTGGCAGAGTTGATAAAAAAGAAGAAAAAAATTCTTACTGCTCAATTGCTCTTTACTTCTCAAACTTACATTACCATTCCAGAAAGGTAGACACTAACAAAATAAACATGTGTATAAAGAAATGTTTAACAGTAAGCTTCACTTGTTTTTGGACTAAGTTTAACATCAGAAAAGCACATCTTTATTGGGAGTGGGGGGGGTTGGTTTTCTGATGTCTCTGAATACACCTACCACTTAATTTTAAATGGTTCTGACAACCTGTATTCACAAAGACTATTGCATAAATATATTTAATATAATATGTATTATCGTACCAATTTCTGAATGTATATGCTCCTTGAGGGAAACAACTCAGTCTTATTCTTCTTAGAATAAGTATGTTAGTGCTTAACTTCAGGACCCTCAAACAGAAGGCAAACAGAACATTTTTATGGAATAAATATGTGACGTTAGCTTAATATTGTTTACCCTAGGGTTACATTTAATATTTTGTAAACAAGGGAAATAATAACTAATATTTTCCTCATACCAAATGGAAAGGATGTTTAATAGAGCACAATTCTGCAATGACATTCATTAGCAAATGCTGTTTGACTAGCAGAAGAAATGGGTATAAACATTATGCAAGTATAGAATGGAGGTTTTCAAATAATAACCGTGAACTATTGAAAAAAATTCCAATAGGGAGTCCATAGAGTGTGCAAAAATTCTGGACCCACCTAGGCAAACAAATCTTCAGCAAAGGAAATTCTTTCTGAAATTAGCAGTTGATGTCTTAATCATGGATATTTCTTTTTCCTAATGGGGTATGGGTCATCAGCTGGTTTTTAGTTCATGTGCACATTTGCACTCCATCATGAATCACTGTTTTCAATCATGAAAGGTATTTGTATAGATGATGTATTTGGACCAAGTAATATTTCTTTAGAAATTATTGTGTTCTTTTGAAGAAAGATGCTAAATTTTGAAGAAATGGTGCTAAATTTAAATGAAAAAAAAAGCAAAAATCTCCAGACACAGGATGATAAAAGGAAAAATTAACAATGAGAAGGAATGGACTAGACAGTTTTGAAAGTGACCAAGAGCCTTTCATACTTCTAATCAGGATGTGGAAAATTAAAGAAAGTTAGAACACTGTGGGAGCTTGGAATGTTTTCCCACAGATGTCTCTACTGATAATCACTATTTAAGAGGGGATTAACTGCCTGTCCCAAACATCTTATTTAATAAATAACCAATTCAACTGAGAATATTGGCTACATCTCTGAAGCACTGTAATATTACTAACAGTCTGAAAATTAATTCCTCAATGGCCTGGGTATATTTTTAGTTTAATTAAAGCTTTTTGTAAATTATTGCTGTATAATTTTTTTACCCAGAGTGTCTATTTTATCATTTAAATGTAAAAAAAAAAAGCAGTCAGAATTGCATGCAATTCAGCAGAAATAGTTTTCATCCCACACTCTAAAAATTATTATTTTATATTTCAAATTGTAGTAGCCCTAACTTCTGTTTTATTTAGTTGTATTCTTTCTAATCTCTTTGCCTAGAAAAAATTGGTCATTAGACAAGGATTGATCTATGTTGATAAATAATAAATTAGTATAATTTGCAGAGAAGACAACAACTGAATATTACCTAGTTTAAGATTAACATTATTATTTTTAGAAAGGGGAAATATGCTTAAGAATCTCATGTTAACTTAACGTTAAACTTCATTTACTCTGTATCACTTAGATTAGAGAGATATGAAATTGCAAGTACTAAAAATGTGTTGTGATATCAAATTTTTACTTTTATTTTTGCTACCACTTAACAGTTAGTAAATTGATACCTCCAACGTCAAACAAATTTATTGTGTACTTAAAATTCTTCCTATCAGCCAATTATTATTTATTTATTTTCATATGTATATATTTGAATTCCAATTTAAGGGAATAAAATTAAATCAGTTTTCAAAAAGTAGCCCAAAAGAGTGAATTTGGAACTGCCAGACAATAGCAATAATGGACAGATATTTCTCCCACATGTTATTAATACTCAATTTGTGCTATGATCATGTGTCTTTAAGTACTTATGTGTGACATGCTTAATCCCAGTAATCTTAAAAATTTAAATATTTTAAGATAGCATTAATGATTCCATGAAATGAAGCTGTCCTTATTTGCAAACTTTGTTTCTATTTTAATCTTTGATGACTTATCAAATAAAATTACTAGGGAAAAATAACACCAAAGCACTCCTATTTCCCTGCTATCCTGTCTGTTGGAGTAGATAACTAGATTCAGAAAAAAATAAGCAATTTTAAGTACATCTTGAATGCAAGTGCCTTTATTATGTCCATGATAAAAATACCCCAGTCACATTTCTGCTCTGTTCTTTTGTAAAGTGAAAGCTATTATCTCCCCTCTATAATTTCATCCCCTGTAGCTTGCATGTAATTTAATATTCTCTCTAATGAACTGCAAGTCAATATCCCAAGTATTTTATTTAAAAATATTTACAGATAAGCACACATATGTAGGACCTTAAATAAAGCAGTTAATATCATTAAGTAATGATCTCATATGGGAAAAATAAAGGTACAATCACCCAAATTTTCTATAATCTGCTTTTTTTAAATGAGGGAAAATCATTCAGTTTCTTCAATTTATCCTTTGTAAGTAAGTAGACTAAATTAGTACTTTACTGCTTCCTTCAGGTAGCTAAGTAGGTTACTCACTGGCTCATCATTGCAAACTGATGTTTTATTTAAATCCTGTTTATGGAACAGGAATTCACAAACTAAAAAAATACAATTTAATTTAAGGATTGGAGATATGTTTTGTTTCCTACTAAGAGACTCATAAAATAGTGAGCAGTGTAAGAAATTTTAGAAAAATATAAACCTTAAGGCCTTCCATTGTACCTTCATGAAAGAAAAAAAAAGTATTTCAAGTACTTCATCTGAGGAAGTTTTGGGTACTAGAGCTCACTTCATCTGATTAACAACACAGTAGTCTTATGAAAAAGTTAGAATGGGCATAGCCCAAATACCCCTAAAGAGTGGGAGAAAGATCAAAGGTGGCTGTAGAGTTTTACACAGAAGATACGGTTTAACAAATAAGTATGCATACTTTAGAGCAGCTAGAAATAAAAACCTAAAATTGTGAAATTGTAACCCATACCAAATTTTGAAATCTGGTCTACAATTGGTATGATGTGCTTTGAAATTTATTGCTTTTTTGTATGTATGTTATTTTTCACAAAAGAAAAATAAATGAAGAAACAAAAAAAGAAAAGAATAATGTTTTTTAAGATGTTGGCTTGAAGACTGATTTCAAGATCTGTTTTTGGTAATTTAAATATGTAAGTACGTATAGAGTGTTTTTGTTAAGGAAAAAGAGAGTACTTTTTCCCCTAAAGTAAAATAACTGTTGTAGAATGAGAAATCATGTGTTGGGCAAAATAGATGGATATAGAAAGTTGTAGAAGTTTTGTTGAAAGTGAATTTTATTGGTTGTGGTTAAAGTTGGCTAAGATTTTATAGTTTTATAAGATTTTTAATAGTTTTCTTAGATGTATCTTCATGCAAAACAAGAATCTGGTTTTCACTGTTAAAATGGCAATGTTTTCTTGGATTATTTGTATGCTCTTAATGAGAAACTATAGAAGGTTTTGAACTATCTGAGTAATCTGCCGAAATGACAAAGATTCTCTGTCTTATCAGAACAATATACTTATTGATATGTTAAAAAAAAGAATCCAGTAATCTTGATTTGTCAATAGTGGTGATTCTGAAATAGAATGGGATATTGAGGATGTGAAAATTCTGAGCCATAATGGTAAATAATGGCTACCATCATTTTGTTAGAGAAAAATTATAATTTTATATGTCTCTTTCATCTACATTAGAAGCTGGGGCAGATATATATTGGTTTAAATTATTCTAGAGTCTCTAACCAAAAAATAAAATAAAATGAAGAAAAGAAAGAAATAGAAATAGACATTTATTCATTTAATTCCTAGTATGTTTAACTCCGTGCTTAGTGTTCCAGATTGGTGAGTGGTCTCCTTACTCCCCTCTAAGTGGTACTTTTAGGATCGAGGCCACCAATATCTTATGGGTCTGTCATTTTCAAAATGTGACTTCCAAAATCTCATTTTGTGTGCATTAAGCAAGTATAAGAAGAAAGAGCACAGAAGATTTGAATTTAAGTTCATTTGTTTGTTTTAGACCAAGGCTGGAAATGGTGTACTCCATTTCTGTGCGTATTTCACAGCCTAGAACTAGGTCCCATGGCTCTGACTAATTGCATTGCAGATTGAGAAATGTAGCTGTGTGTCTAGGAAGAATGAGAAATCGATATGGTGTGCAGTTCTTCTCTACCTATAGGGACTTACATTATTTTGGTCTCCATCCTCATAAAATCCAGTTTAAAAGTAAAAGTCTGAATACTAATTGTTCAATCATTTCTCTGTTTCTTAATGAAATTAATGTAATAAATCAAAGCATCATTTTAATCTTGTTTAGTACCACCAAAACTACACTCAATTTTTTTTATGTTTGAGCCAAATTATACAGAGTACCTAACTCTGTGTCTTATTATGACTTTTGCTTCTAATTACATAAGGTGAAAAATACATGAAAGGTTAATACTTCTGCAGTGCTCATAAGCTGAATGCTGTTGTTAAGTGCTTTACACAATTCAACTCACCTAATCTTCACAACCCTTTGATGCAGGGACAATGACTATCCTCAGTATATGAATGACAACTAGTCACAAAGAAGTTGTGGTATCTAATAAGCAGAAAATCCTGGATTTTGAACCAAGAAAGTTTTGTTCCAAAGTCTATGTTTTTAACAACCTTGTTATAAATTCAGGAAGCTAATATCTTCCTTTCTCTCTCTTTTTTTTTTTTTCATCCCAACGTCCAAGTGTAGTAATGGTTAGTAGAACTCTTAAAACATTCGATTTGTGGATATTTTAGAGGGCACATTAGCTTCGAGTACTTCTCTTTATATATATTAATATATTGCAAGTTGAAATGCCTAAAAGTCATTCATGGATCATTTGTTTATACATTCATGGAATTAAATGCAAACTTTATCTTTAGATTCTTATTTGACTTCACTACACAGTGGCATTTTGTCATGACTTAGAAGATTATCACCACAGCTGTGTGATGGCAGGAAGTTTTAGAATCGTGACTGAAAAGTCAGGGAGCAAGGCTGGCAGGGGTCTGCAGCGTAAGGACCCCACACGTCCCCATCCGCGGGGCCTCACTCCTATCATCTAACCTCTTGTCAGAGAGAAAGGTATTTCGGAAGAAATAAGTGAGGATTATCAAACTCATTTTTAGGAACTGCAGAGGGACTTCTATCAGGCTGTTTGTCCTATAAGAAAGTAATGAGATTTCCAGCCTGTTTTGATTCAGTTCCTGGTACGTTTTCTGTGATTTATCTTGACGCGCTTTCCCGTGCCACAGTTCATGTCGTACGTATGTGTACGTGATCTCTTTTTCCTTTAATATGAGAGTAACAAAGGTCAGTATTTGTGAGGCTCTAAATTTAAGGCTTGGTAAGTTCTAAAGGTGAATTGGCTAAAGTTTCTACTTATGGAATACTTTAAATTAAACATTAGATATCAAGGAATTCCTTGATAATTAGAATGTATTAATTGAAAGAGAGCATTTTGTATAAACAAGGGAAATATTTGCCTGCATCTTTTTGAAGGCACCTCTGCTCTATATAATAATATTAGCAATAATAATGATATTGATAGCCATGCTTATTGAGATCTTAAATATTGCCGTGAGTGTGCTAAACAATTTTAAAGCATAGCTCCATTATATGTTTAGCATAGAATGGTTAGCATAGATTTAGTAGAGAGTAGATTATTTTCCTTGTTCTTTTTAATTTTTCACTTTTATTTATTTATTTATTTATTTATTTATTTATTTATTTATTTATTTATTTAATTTATTTATTTATTTTGGACACAGCTGCCCTCAAATATTTCCATGCTTAAACTAGACAAGAGATAAGTTATGGCAGAGAAACAGTTCAAACATAAGGAATGTTTTTGTTGTTGCTGTTGTTTGAGAAATCTGGTAAGAACTGTCTTCCATGCCTTAAAGGTAACCACTACTCTTGCTTTCATGATAGCAGTTTCTAACTAAATTTGTATTTCAAAAAAAAATTAAAATAAAGTTTCCCCTTTCCCCTATCATAATTTTTAGTTCGATCATTGACATCCTTTTTTTGGGTAACAACCTACCTGGGCTTTTTTTAATTAAGCTAATGAAAAATACATAAATATATGGAATATTTATGTGTATATTTTTTCTTATCTTAATAAGATAAAATACCTCTAGAAATGAGAACCTTCCTGTTTTCAGCTGTGATTACACAAAAGTTACTTTTGTTTTAATAGCCTATTGTCTACTTCCTGTAAACATACTGACATTTGCCCTCATTTCTCCTCTCCCATATTTAACATATTATCTGTATTCACAGTGTATCCATGCCCCTAAGGAACCCCAAATTTCATATTATCTCTTTCTCTCCTCCTATGCTATCAGTTGAGATTGCGATTTGTGATTGCTGGGAGAATAAACGCCCCTTGCATCTTGTTCTCTTTCTTAGTTCTAATTTAATGTGGACTAAGAAAACAGATAAACATACTTGTTAGAATTATGAGTGAAACAATAGTAAAGAAGAATATGAATTAGCATCTGAGAAACTCTGTTATGACTATTGTATATAAGCTTTACTCTTTGCTCATCTAATTTCACTGACTAGAGAAAGTCGACTTCTTACAAGTGCAGTCATTTAGCATAAGTGAACAAGGCATTCTTCAATAAGCAGCACATCTATGCTTCTTGTGTAACCACAAATAACAATGCCTAATTATACTGCCCTT
The DNA here is from genome assembly GCA_004026745.1 of Myrmecophaga tridactyla. NCBI lineage: Eukaryota > Metazoa > Chordata > Mammalia > Pilosa > Myrmecophagidae > Myrmecophaga > Myrmecophaga tridactyla. The sequence goes on from PVIY010011443.1 coordinate 49,980, forward strand.
TAAACCTCCTTTTTGCATGAAAAAACAACCAAAGTTGTCATCAGCAAGTCACTATGGTCAATTATTTGCTACCTTAGCATAGATCCTTTGTTTTAGAGTCAGTTTGCCAATTGATTTATAATAAGTGAAGCTGGCATAGACCACTCCCTTCCTCCCCGCTAAGAATCTTAGAAACTAGACTTCGAAGCCAAGTTCATTGTTTGAAATCTGAGCTCTATCATTTTCTTGTTGCATGACTTTGAGCAGGTGAATGGACTACCCTCCTAGAATGCTATGGTGAGAATTAATTAGTACATTTGCAGTACGTAGGCAAGTCTCACTGAAATGTATTTAAAATATATACATAAATGTAAACTGCAATTATTTGTACTAACATTATCTTCATAATGGTTATTTTATTTTAAAGGAACAAAGGTCTTTGTCTTTGTGCAGATGTTCTATATTTTCTATTAATTATTTAAAGGTAGGCTTTAATAAACATGTACATTTGCCATTGGGGCATTACTTGTTAACTCATTATTTGTGAAAGAAAAAGATATTCCTTGTTTGTATCTAATTGTAGGCACCGCAAAGAGATGGTTCTCCTGTACCATTAGAAAAAATTGTGAAATCATTTTTTCTTAGCAAAAGCATACAGAAATGATGTTATGAGTGATTACTGCATAAACGCACACCTGCAGATGCCCTTACACAGTGTGTAGTCAGTGTTCCTGTCATTGTGAAGTATCTAGGTTGACAGAAATTATTAGGCTTGAGGAGTTGAACAAAGGACAGCATTTTATTTTCCTAACAATATATTTGGCTGCACCTCATCTGGAATATTTATTTGTTAAATAAAGAAGAGAACATACACATTGCTTACAACTTTGACAATGAACATATTTTATTGAAAATATATACACAAAATATTTTACTCCACTCAGCTCACCGTCATTAAAGTCCTAAATATACCTACACAAATAATAGAACAGACAGTAAGGAGTGAAAAATCTAAGAATGTCTCCTAGTATGATAAATTCAAATCATTTAATTTTAACATGAGAGAAGATATTTACTTGAGTTAGGGAGAAGGAAAGTGCTGCAAGATTTACCCTAAACTATACTGTCCTCATACATTTTCAGTATTTAGTCTAATGAAGCCATTTCTATGGAAATGAGGCTATCACTTAGTAGTTCTTTGCAATTGATTCATTCATAATAGTTCTTTCAGATCAGTGATATATTTTAATGCAACTTCCCAAGAACTTCCTTTGTCATAAGAATAAAATGCAGAAAAGAAATATTTTACAGACGTATAACTCACCATGTTCACAAACCACATACATTTTTTCAAATCATATTAATAAATTCAAATATGAAATTTCATTGATATACGTATTAATAACAGATAATACTTGTTGGGACTTAACATGTTTTTATCAGATCCATATGTAGAGTGTACTCTATATCATTTGAGTTTCAAAATCCAAGCAGTAAGAGCGTAAGAATGACTTTCATTAATTTGTATTTTGGAAAACTCACTGATAATGAAAAGTCCTTTTAAAAGAGTGATTTTCCTTGCTTTTGTCAGTGACAGTACAACATATTTAAGAAAATTGTTCCTAAACGGAAAAATGGGGTTTGAATCAGACCTTGGAATCTCTTCACAAGAAAATGTTGTAATCATTACTTTACTTTATCATCTTTAGAGTATCTCATATTTAAAATGTAAGTTGATAACATTTCTCCCATAAGATTCTGTGGATATATGTGTCTGAGAATTAAATGACATAATGAGTCCAATGTGCATAAAATAATTCCTGGAATATAATATGTGCTTAGTAAATATTGTTATTAATATTTATTCAGAGTGTATTAAGGTGTTCTGTGTATTTTTTTAAATCTAGAATACTTTCAAACTAAAAAATTGTCAGTGGATACAAGTTGTGTCTTTTGATCTATAATAAATACAATTTCATCCCATGAAAAAATATTAAAATAATATATTTCTCCTATTAATACATAAAGATGATTTCAGGAAACATGTTAATAAAATTAATTATTTAGCAAAATCCTGGAAGGGCTATTTTAACTTGCAACAATACGTTCTCAGCATTTTATTACCTATATCTTCACATGACTATATTCCTTTCAGACATAGGAAGACACCCCAACCCATGTCCTTTTCTTTCTCCCTCTCTCTAGGAGAGTTCTCAGTTAAATAATAAAATAAAATATAAAATTAAGTAAAATAATAAAATAATTATGTCTATACTGATACTGTACATCCATTGCTATGATAAAGAAATGTACTCATTAAAACTCTTTGTTCCTCAATTCAGGCAATGCTTGTTACATTATATTCCTTCTACTATAGCATTAGAATGTGTATAAAACATAAATATTTATAATGCTGATTTGTTTGAATTAAAGTTTCTCACCCTCTGCACTATAAACATTTTGACTAAGATAATTCTTTGTCGCAGAGGGGAGGAGCTGTCTGCGCATTGTAGACTATTTAGCAGTGTCCCTGGCCTCTACCTGTTAGCTGCCAGTTGCACCCCTGCCCCATGTAATGAACGCCAACATTTTTCCTAGATGTTGCCAAATGACCCCGGGGGTAGGGGGTAAAATTCCCCAGGTCGAGAACCACTGGTTTGAATAAGGTTCAAACAAGGCTAATAAATTGCAATTGGTTGACAAGATTCTTTTAATACATTGGTTCCCCTTTGACCTTCCCATCTTTTTATTTACTTGCAATTTATTTGTTAAAGAAACCAATGGTTTATCTCATATAGCTTTCAACAGTCTGAATTTTTGTGAGAGGCTTCCCTGCGATGGAACTGAACATATTTCTTTGCCCCTTCTGTCTCCTTTAAATTGGTTGTTAGGACCTTGAGATGCCTGATCAGATTTTGGGTCAGTTTCTTGGCAAGAAATTTTCAGAGGTGTTATTAGATACTGCCATCAAGAGACACATAAAGTCAGGTTGTTTCTACTTTTATGTTCTTGGCGGTCATAGGTGACCATCACCTAGAACCGCATTCCATTAAGGGTTGGCAGATTGTGATATTTTAATAAAATTCTTCTAATTCGTTATCTAGATTTTATAACTCTATAAGAATAATTTTTATGAACAGTTTGGTTTTCCTGAGGTACAGTTCCTATGGGAAAAAAAAAAAGCAGTTTAAATGCTGGATTCTTATTCTTTTCCTATTTAAAAAAATCATGAGATGGTTTACTATATTCTCTCCAAAAGTGACCAATGATTTTTTTCCTGTTTTAAATTATCTTTTCAAGCTCAAGGATTTAAACCAATTTGATGTGTTTTAGTCCATCACAGTTAATACTCTTATTGATGTTCATGTTTTCTCATCTCTGGGCAATAGGAGCTTCTCCGTGTGGGATCCTGTACCTATGTGACAAGTCACTGCAATGTTTGACCACTTTCTTGCCTCCTACTCTAACCAGATGTTCACACTGCTTCTGAGGAAGAGGTGTGTCCTGAGAATGAACCGAATGAAGTTGTGATGTTTTTTCAAAGCAGCAAAACTATCATTAAACTCATGTTTCCTTTGGGCCATTATAAAGGGGAAAGTTATATATATATTTACATATATAATATGCATATTTATATACATATCACATTATTAAATAAAATAGATAAGAGGAGCTCTCTAAATTCTGTGGTATAAAATGTTCTGTAAAATGCTGCACTGAATAGTTCACTTTCCATCCTTCTCCAACTTAACATTTGTTCCAGGAGGCTGACACGTGTGCACTGTATCAATAGATTCATTTACTCTGTGATTTACAGTTCTGGCTGCCAGTGGAAAGCCATGGCAGGAGATCAAAAGTGGTAAGAGAATGAAGGCAAATTATGTATTCTTCCTCTTCAGCTCCATTCATGCTCTGAGTTGTTCATTCTCTCTACCTAAGGACACAGATTCCATTAAGAAGTATTTTCCATGTAGTTTCCCTCTCTGAGCTCTAGCAACCTGCTCTTTTCTCCTTACCAAAATTCGGAAATAGTCTTCTCATTAAATACTTCTCAAGTTATCCGCTTTGAATAGACCATGCTAATTATAATACCAAATGATTCAAGGATTATGAGAATGATTTTTATGGGGGCACAGTGGGAAGTTAAGCCCAGTAATAGAACAACCTAAGCAAAATTGAAAAGCAAAAAATTAAGATGACATAATTTTTAAAGGAACAAAACAGATGTACTAGAAAGAGATATAGCATAAGAAACTGAGATAGAGACAGAAACAAAGATGGGAAGGATAAACATTAATTGCAAAAGAAAAATGCATATTTTGAAATAAAAAGTAAAACTGAAAATGTAAGACAAAGATTAGAAAGGAAATTTGTAAAATAAAGTAAGCCTGGAAAATTAATCAATCTTTAAAACATTTACTATATCCTCAAGACAAAGCTAATAATAAAACTGATATGAGCTAATATACAGAGTAAGATACTTCTCTATGCCCTAGGGAAAAGAGCAACTGCAATAATGATCCAGAGTGGTGGGTTACAGAGGAAAATACGGATGGATGAGGAGGAAAAAAAAATAAAAGAAAATCTAAACTAAGTAAACCCATGAAAGACAATACTAAACAGGAATTTTCCATTAATTAAGCCCAGGGCTAAGCTATAAAGCTACAAATGGAGGCCACAAAATGTGAAACACAATGCTTATGAGTATATGCCTCATAAAACTTAATGACACAATGACAGATATAATTTTAAATGATCTTGTGTCTTTGATGACTCTTGTGATTTAATAATTACAATCGATACTTGAAATATTCTGACTTCCAATTTCAGCTCTGTCATGTGAAGAGCTTGAGAGTCATCAGCCCTATCCTTAAGACAAGAAAATCTTATACAAACTATAAATAAGCTACTTAACTTTTTATCGATACATTAGAGAATTGAAATAGCAGGCAAACCATTTTATACCAAAATCTCTGGAGACAGATACATCAAGAGAAATACAATAACCAAGATCTGCTTACCTGAAGGAGAAATCACTAGAGGTATAAACTTTTCAATAACACTTAAATGTTAATTTAGCTGACTGTAGTCTAGCATGGAAGTGAGAAACTCCTGGTGCAGCAGTCTTAATAAGGGAAGGGCACAATTTCATGGGCTTTGTCTCCAGGAACCCCACTAGTTTTTCAAGTTGAGGATCTCAGAAAGAGACCCTGGTAGTATTGGCAGAGAAAAGGAAGGAGTAACCATTGTGAGACATCTCCAGTGTTTTCTCCATCATACAGTAAAGGACTTCTCCAGAGAACAATTATGAAACCTTACCCCAACTACCTCCAGCACTTCTGTCTTACCTAATGGGGGAGAAGGAATATGGTCAACAGAAGGCTTCAAAGAAATAGATTGGAACACTAAAACTAGGGGAAGAAATAATAACAGAAGGAAAATTTTCAAAAGCTATATATCTGGAAGAACAGGAATATTTGTGAAAACCACAGCCCAAGGCACTGGCCCTCTAAAAATCTAAGACTTAAAAGATTGTAGAATACCCCCTTTTCCACACCCTACCACCACACCAAAGTGGCTCCAGTAGAAAAAAAGTGGATTATTGCAGAAAAGGCTGCAAGACACAAACTCTGAATAGCAGTATATAGGGAAGACTCAAAGCCAAAAGCTACACAAAAATGAAGAAATTAAAGCCTATGGAACAAACTTTAAACACATCCCAATTCCTAGCTATATAAAACCTTACTCTAATGGCCTATTTACCTCAGTTCTTATTACCTAATATATCAGCTCTTGATTTCAACAAAAGTTTGCAAAGTTTTCAAAAGTCAAGAAAAAGAAAGCATGCAGCTGGAAGAGACAAAACTATCACCAGAATCAAACTTAGGTTCGACAAAGATGTTGGAACTATCAGAAGAGTAATTAAAAAATAATTATACTTAATTGTTGAGCGTTCTAAAAGAAAAAGTAGACAAGATGCAAGAACAGATAAGTAATGTAAGCAGAAAGTTGTAGACTAAAAAAGAATAAAATGATGTGTTATAAATAATAAACACACAGTGAGAGAAATGAAGGTCTTTGACAGAATCAGAAATAGACTGAGAAAATTAATCAGCATTCTTGAAGGCAGGTCAATTGAATATTCTCACAGTAAGATCAAAAATAAAAAGGACTGGAACAATAAAACAAGATATAACATCCATGAACTGTGAATAATACCAACAGTAGTAACATACACACAGCTGGAACACCAGAAGGAGACGATAGAACAGAGAAGAAATATTTGAAGTAATAATGGATATGAACTTTCTAAAACTAATAGTGGTCACTATATCACAGATCCAATAAGAGCAGAGGAAAGCAAGCAGAATAAAAGCAAAACAAAACAAAGAACTGGAAAAAAAAAAAAAACTACACACACACACACCTAGTTATATCAGTTTCAAACAGCAGAAAGCCAAAGAAAAAATCTTGAAGGAAATGATAGCAAAATTAAACACCTTATCAATAGAGTATCACCAAGGATAAAAATCACAGCAGACTTTTCATCAGCAAACTATGTAAGCAAAAAGAAAGTGAAGTGAAATATTTAGTGCTGAAGGAAAAAAATACACTATAAGCTTATAAGTTTATGTTCAGCAAATCCTTAAAAAGTGAAAAAGAAATGAAAACACTTTCAAGAAAATAAAAACTCAGAGAATTGTCCACTAGCAGATATGTCCTGTAAGAAATATTAAAAGAAGCTCTTCAGGTAGAAGGAAAATGATATGTCAGAAACTTGGATCTATATACAGAAAGGAAAAACATTACAGATGAAATGAAAATACATAAAGTGAACTCTTTTATTTTTCTTATTTTTCATTGATTGACCAGTTAACTGCTTGAAGCAGGAATAGTAGCAATGGCTTGGCTGTTTATAAATACAGATAAGTAAAGTAAATGAACATAATATCACAAGGGACTGGGGAGAAAAACTGGGGATGTTTTAATTGACTTGTACTACTCATGAAGGTTTAATGTTATTTGAAGTTGAACTTATGCTATTTAAAAACATATATTGCAACCTCTAGGAAAATTATTTCTTAGTGACATGAATGATATGCTAAAAAAGGGGATAAAATAGAATCATATAAAATTCTCAATTAAAGCAAAAAAATGGTAGAAAGAAAGAGAGGGGTCAAAGAAAATTAAATAAATAGAAAACAGTTTAAAAAATGGAAGATATTGATCTAAATACATCAATAATTAACTTAAATGTGAATGATGTAAGCACAATTATAAGAAAGAGATTTGGAGTGTATTAAAAAAAAAAACCCAACTACATGTTGTCCATAAGAAATCCATTCTAAATGTAATGAGATCCAGATAGGTTAAAAGAAAAGAAAGCTGCAGTGGTTATATTAATTTCAGACAAAGCAAAATTCGGAATGAAGATTATTTTCAGAGATAAAGAGGAGCACTATATAATAATAAAAGGAGAAATTCTCTAGGGAATTGCTAATTTATTTCCTAAACCTATGTCCTTCTAACAAAAATAGAGTATCGAAATATATGAGGGAAAACTGATATAAATAAGAGGGAAAAAATATACAAATTCAGTATTATAGTTGAGACTTGAACACCCCTCTCTCAGTAATTAATACCCCAGCCAAGCAGCAAGTAAGTAAAGAGCACCATCACTCAACTTGATGCAATTAACATTTATAGAACACTCTGTCCCCAAAAAAACAACTATCTATTCTTCCCAATTTACATGGGAAAATTCACTAAAATAGGCCACATTTGGACCATAAAACACAACTTAAAAAAGTTTAGAAATAGAGAAGTTATACAATGAGTTATCAGAACTCAAAGGGATTATACTAGAAACCAGTAAGAAAAGGTTATCTGTAAAATTTCTGAGTTTGGGAATTAAACAATATATTTGTAAGTGACCATAAGTCAAAGATTATACCTCAAGCGAAGTTAAAAATATTTGAACTAAATGAAAATGCAAATGCAACATATCAACATTTAGGGGATATACTTAATATACTATAAAGAAGTGAATAAGGGAAAACAAGTAAGATAATATTGATAAACGAAGAAGGCGCATTTGACAAATCCAATACCTATTCATTATTAAAACTAAAAAAAAATTGTAATGGAAGGAAATGTTCTTGACTTAATAACAGGAATATATGAAAAATTTACATATCCTACTTAATGGTAAAACTATGAATAGTCTTTCCTTAAGATGGGGAATAAGGAAAGGGTGTCCTTTTTTGCCACTCCTATTCAACATTGAACTAAAATCGTAGAAAGTAGAGTAAGACAAGGGAAAAAGAAGTATAATTAACTGATCAGAAAGAAAGAAATGAAACTATCTTTATTCTAACAGAAGACATAATTGGCTAGATAGAAAACCACAAAGAGTCTACAAAATGCTGTTGGACCTAATATGTAAGTATAGCAAGGTGGCAGGATACTGGTCAATAAACAAACAACTTAAGTTTGAGTCAACTCAAGTTTGACATTAAGAAAAATACCCATTTACAGTGTCACTATGAAGGGGAAATACTGATGTATAAAATTAAAAATAATCTGTATAAGAAATATATTCAAAAATCTTTAAAAAAGATTAAAAAATCAAAGAAGAATTGAATAAAAGGGAGATATTCCTTGTTTATGGATTAGAAAATTCAGTATTGAGCTGCAAATCCTTCACAAACCAATTTACAGGCTCAATGCAATCCCATTCAAAATTCCAGCAAGCCAAATTTCAGTAGATATTGACAAAATTTATACAGAAAAAGGACGTAGACTAATAGGAACAATACTGATTTTTTTAAAATCCACACTGTCCAAATTCAAAGCTTGGTATAAAATTATAATAATCAAGATAGTTTGGCAGTGTAAAAATAATACACACATAGATCACTGTACATATTAGAGCCCAGAAATAGACTTATGCAAATATAATCAACTGACTTCTGACAAAGGCACAAAGACCATTCCATGGAGAAATTATAGTCTTTTAAGCAGATGGTTGTGAAAACTTGGATGTCCATTTTCTTTAACTGAAAAGATTCAGATTTTAAAGTTTACATAAAAATAACTCAAAATGGAAATTGTTTTGAAATATAAAATGCAAAATTATATAGCCCCTAGAAGGAAACATAGGGAAAAATCTATGTTATCTTGGCTTTGGTATTGAATTTTTAGATATAACCCCCCTTTACATTCCTTCAAAGAAAACAAAAGATAATTTGGTCTTTATTAAAATTAGGAATTTTTGCTGAAAGGAAGAAACTGTTAAAATAAAAGACAAGTTATTGATTGAGAGAAAATATTTCCAAATCACGTAACTGATAAAAGGCTTGAATTCAAAATATATAAAATTCCTAACATTCGAAAATAAGGAAAAAAAAAAAGGAAGAAAACTTTTGAATAGTACCTCACCAAAAAAGATATACAGATAGTAATAAGCATATGAGAAAATCATCAGCATCATTTTTCACTAGGGAAATGCAAATTAAAACCACCATAAGTAAGTGTATCCTTATTGAAATGGCTAAAATCCAAGACTGACAACATCAAACACCAACAAAGACATGAAACAATAGGACCTCTCGTTTAATGCTGTTGTGAATGCAAAATGGTACAGCCACTTTGGAAGACAATTTTATAGTTTCTTACAAAGTTAAACATGAGCTTGCTGTATCATCTAACAATCACACACCTAGGTATTTACCCATTAGAAAATGTATGTCCCCAGAAATCCTCCCAGGCAAATGCTTATAGTCCCTAAAATAGAGACAACCAAGATGTCCTTCAAATGCATAAACAAATGGTGATGCACCCATTTAGTGGAATTCTTTTCAGCAGCAGACGAAATGAGTTATCAAGCCATATGAAATATGGATGAATCTTAAATACATATTGATAAAGAAACAAGTATGTAAAAGTTCTTTATTGAATGATTACACTTATGTGACATTCTGGAAAAGGCAAAACCGTAGAAATGGTAAACAGATAAGTGGTCTACAGGGGTTTGAGAGAGGAGACATTGACTAATGAAAGCATGGGATTTTTTTGAACAGTGAGTCATTCTGTATGATACTAACATTGTAGTTACATGATACTCTGCATTTGTCAAAATCCATAGAATTTTACAGCCTAAAGAGTAAACTTAATGCATGCAAACTTAAAAAAAATTCATTTAGGATTTCAGGGAATACAAGAATGAAGAGAAGGCTATGAAAAATGAATCTAATTGTATTACTGATGTATGAAATCACCATCCTGAAGGTGGTTAGGGGAAAAACAAAAAACCTTTGCAATAAGTGCAGCCTGTAAACTAGAGGAAGAAGGAACTATATATAAGCACTGTACTCATGTAAACTTCTTTTTCATGGGGATATGAATTAATAATTTAAACCCAATATACCTGTAAACTGAATTTGAACAATTAAATAAATGAGTGGCAAATATTGGGAAATAGGTTTCTCACTATTGGTGTGGGTGATTACATGTGAGCATAGGGGGAAGTCCAGAATGATGCATGTGGTACTAGATAAGAATTGAAGATACCCATATGAACTCATGTTAACTTAATATAGGTACAAATGGATGCATATGCACATATTTATGGATATGTGTATATATACACAGGTTACTATGCACACATATTTCTTTTCTCTGTCAGCTGAGAGAGCCTAAAAGCCAAGCCACTGCAGTAGAAATAAGCACATTCATTGCCTAGATCTTGATTTCTCATACCATTCTCTAATAAAAGGAACAAGGAATCCTTGGAGAAGTGGCTGAGTCTAGAACTGGAGAAGGGAATATTAAAAATAGGTCTGGAGGGCAGGCCACAATAGCTCAGCAGGCAGAGTTCTTGTCTGCCATGCCAGAGACCTGGGTTTGGTTCCTGTTGCCTACCCATACAAAAAAAAAAAAATAGGCCTGGAGTATGTTGTAGTGCCAGAAAGTAAGGAAGCACCAAAAATAAATAGATTAATAAATACAGAGCAAAGAAAACAAAACAACAACAATGGAGGCATGTCAAAGGGACAGAGGAGTTAACTGAAGGAACTCCTAATGGTCAAAGCTAAAATAATCTGAGCAACGTAATAAATGATGTAGCATTGGATTATAATCCAAAGTATAAAAAAGATCAAAGGTGATGGTGGAGTTATACAGAGAAGGTCAGGTTTAACACATGAGTACTAGTGCTAAATCATTATACTGATATTTCTTTTAGCCTCCAGTACCTTAGAGCAACTAGAAATAAAAACCTAAAATTGTGGAATTGTAACCCATACCAAACTTTGAAATCTCTTGTTGTGAGGTACTTTGAAATTTATTGCTTTTATATATATGCTATTTAAAGAGAAGGAGGTATACAACAGAGAAGGTAGGATTTACCAAATGAATATGACTGCTGAAATCATCAGATTGATATTTCTGTTGGTCTCTAGTGTCTTGGAGCAGCTGGAAGAAAAAACAAAAAATCATGGAACTGTAACCCATACCAAACTTTAAAATCTGTTCTATCACTACTTGTTAAAATGTACTTAGAAATTTATTGTGTTTTTTTGTATATATGTTATATTTCACAATAAAAAGAAGAGTTAAATTGAAAATATTTCAAAGACCTCATTTGTTATAAATAAATAAATGAACGATAAATAAATAAATGAAAGTATTTAAAACTGATGCTAAAAATGAGTTCATACTAATGGAATTCTAATCCAGTACCACATGGATAAATGTGGAAGAATTTAAAATACTATGGAGATTCTGGCCCCTCAAGAAAGTATAACATAACTCCACTCTTTTTGTGTGGTCTGTGTATAGGGACATCCTTCCAATGAGTATGACATGGAAAGAGGAGGAGGGAAAGAGTAACTTTATAGTGAAGAAACCTGACAAACGCGACCTCAGCAAGTGCCAGTTTATCATAAACTGTGATAAGTCATGTTGGTAGCATATATTCTTGATATGATATGATGAGAATAGCACTTTACCTCTGTGATCTTCTTCCTCCAAATGCATAACTCAGTCTAATCATAAGCAAATCACTAGACAAACCCCAGTGAGATACATTCTTCAAATATCTGTGCTGGTTTGAAACTGTTGTGTATCCCAGACAAGGCATTTTCTTTAATCCTAATTCAATATTTCTGGATAAGATCTTTTTTATTAAGTTGTTTCCATGGAGATGTGACTCACCCAGTGATGGGTGGGACTTTTGATTAGGTGGTTTCCATGGAGATGCAGCTCCACCCATTCAAGATGAGCTTGTTTACTGGGGCCCTTTAAGAGGAAACCATTTTGGAAAAAACTTCAGAGCGCACACAGCCACAGAACTTTAGAAAAAGCTTCAAAGCCCACAGTCAGAGAACTTGGGAGATGCAGAAGGAAAATGGCCCTGGGAAAGCCATGTGAAGAAGCAGGGAGAGAAAGCTAGCAGACATTGCCATGTGCCTTCACAGCTGACAGAGGTGTTCTGGACTCATCAGGCTTTCTTAAATCAAGGCATCATTCCTTGGATGATTTTTATAGCCGTAGAACTATAAACTTGCTACTTGTGCTGGTTTGAAAGGATACGTGTACCCTAGAAAAGCCATGTTTTAACCCTAAACCCATTTTGTAAAGGCAGTCATTTCTTCTAATCCCTATTCAGCATTGTATATTTAAAACTGTAATTAGATCATCTCCCTGGAGATGTGATTTAATCAAGAGTAGTTGTTAAACTGGATTAGGTGGTGTGCTGGTTTGAAAGGATGTATGTCCCCTAGAAAAGCCATGTCTTAATCAAAATCCCATTTCATAAAGGTAGAATAGTCCCTATTCAATACTGTATGTTTGAAACTGTAATCAGATCATCTCCCTGGAGATGTGATTTAATCGAGAGTGATTGTTAAGCTGGATTAGGTGATGACATGTCTCCAACATTTGGGTGGGTCTTGATAAGTTTCTGGAGTCCTATAAAAGAGGAAACATTTTGGAGGATGAAAGAGATCCAGAAAGCAATTCAGAGAGAGCACAGGAAAATGACATAGCCATGAGAATCAGAGTCCACCAGCCAGCGACCTTTGGAGATGAAGAAGGAAAATGCCTCCCGGGGAGCTTCATGAAATAGGAAGCCAAGAGAAGAAGCTAGCAGATGATGCTGTGTTTGCCATGTGCCCTTCCAGATGGGAGAGGAACCCTGACCATGTTCACGATGTGCCTTTCCAGATGAGAGAGAAACTGACTATGTTCGTCATGTGCCCTTCCACTTGAGAGAGAAACCCTGAACTTCATCGGCCTTCTTGAATCAAAGTATCTTTCCATGGATGCCTTAGATTGGACATTTCTATAGACTTGTTTCAACTGCCTTAGAACTGTAAACTAGCAATTTATTAAATTCCTCTTTTTAGAAGCCTTTCTGTTTCTGGTATATTGCATTCTGGCCGCTAGCAAACTAGAATAGGTGGAGATGTGTCTCCACCCATTTGGGTAGGTCTTGATTGCTTTTTGGAGTCCTATAAAAGAGGAAACATTTTGGAGAGTGAAGGAAACTCTGACAGAGCAGAATAGCATAGCCACAAGAAGCAGATACCACCTGCCAGTGACCTTTGATGATGAAGAAGGAAAATACCTCCTGGGGAGCTTCATGAAAGAAAGTCAGGAAAGCTAGCAGTTGATGCCATGTTTGCCACATGCCTTTCCAGATGAGAAAGAAACCCTGACTCTGTTCTCCATGTGTCTTCTCACTTGAGAGAGAGATCCTGAACTTCAGCGGCCTTCTTGAACCAAGGTATCTTTCCCTGGATGCCTTTGATTGGACATTTCTGTAGACTTGCTTTAATTGGGACATTATCTCAGCCTTAGAACTGTAAACTAGCAGCTTATTAAATTCCCCTTTTTAAAGACATTCCATTTCTGGTATATTGCATTCCAGCAGCTAGTAAACTGGAACACTACTTTATAATTCCCCTTTTAAAAGCCATTCTTTTTCTTGTATATTGCATTTAGCAGCTTTAACAAACTAAAACAATACCTTAGTAGCATCTCTCAGAGCTATTAAGGTCAGGAAAGATGAGGAAAATCTGAGAAACTGTCAGTGTAGAGGAGCCTAAGGAAACATAATGACTAAATATAATATGGTGCCCTAGATGGGATCCTGGAATAGAAAAAGAATGTTAAGTAAAAACTAAAGAAATCCGAATAAAGTATGGATTTGGTTAATAATATTTTCTTTATATTGGTTCATTAGCTGTAACCAATGTACTACACTAATGTAAGATGTTAATAATAGGGGAAAATGGGTGCAGGTATATGGGAATTGTGTATAGTGACATCTTTTCAATTAGTATGACATAGAAAGAAAAAAGAATGTTAGGTAAAAACTAAGAAAATCTGAATAAAGTATGGATGTGGTTAATAATAATTTCTTTATATAGGTTCATTAGCTGTAACCAATGTATTACACAAATGTAAGATGTTAATAATAGGTATATGGGAACTGTGTACTTTTTTTGCAATTTTTCTGTGAATTTGAAGTTTTTTTAAAGTATAAATGTTATTTGGAAACACACTGTATGAAAGACAGCACACAAATTTTTCTCCATTCCTACATGCTAGACATAATTTTATCCTAATTTCTATATGGAGGAAATTGAGGTACAGGTAAGGTTTAATGACATGCCCCCAACATTGCAGAGTCATTGCTTGTTCTAGGATCTAAATAAAATAATCTACATATTTAAAGTCTTGTTACTTTCCTCCAGCATGTGGTAATTAATAAGCTTATACCTATGGAGACGTCCTTTATATAAAGGGAGCTTTTGTTTATACTTAAGCAGCAATAGATTTCTGAACAGGGAAGGGACAGGGAGACATGAACACTTATAGTGAGATTGTGAGATCATGCAATAAGGGAAATGGGGGCATTAGCCAATTACAAATCAATGAATAGTGCAAAATTCAATATACAAATATGGCAAAATTACCTATCTTGTTTTATATGATTCATGGAAAAATGACAGGACTTCTATTTATTAGTCTTAATTGCTTCCATGAAAATATACTGGGAGCAGTCAGCACTCTACAATATTTTCAGAATTGAAATAATGTTGCAATTTTTAGACTGATAGATGATTCTGATATTCTTTGACCTTTATGATGTGAATAAAACTATCTTTGAAATGATTATTTTAATTTTTAAATACCTCTAAAAGTTAGTAATCCTAAATAAGAAGATTATTTTATACATGTTTACCTTTATAAGAGAAAATGTAATTGAAGACAGCACTGTGGATCATTATGACTTTTATGTACCTAACAAAATTGCTAAACTTAAATGCATGCCTTTTACTGTGACTTTTAACAAAGTAATACAT
>PVIY010011444.1:0-65381 GCA_004026745.1 Myrmecophaga tridactyla
AGGCACAGGATGGTCTCTGCTGGTCTTCTCTCCAGGCCCCTGGGTTCCAACAGCTTTCCCCGGGGTGACTTCTTCCTCCATCTCCAAAGGCCTGGGCTGAGCTGCTAGTGCTGAGATGAGGAATGCCAAGCTGCTTAGGCTGTGCTACGTTGCATTCTCTCATTTAAGCACCAGCCAATTAAGCCAAACGTCACTCATTTCAGCAGACACGCCTCCTAGCTGACTGCAGATGTAATTGGCAACAGATGAGGTTCACGTACCGTTGGCTTATGTCTGCAGCAACAAGACTAGGTATGCTCACCTGGCCAAGTTGACAACTGAATCTAACTAACACACCTTCCAATATGAAAAATTTAGAACTGCCATAGTCCGAACACCCCTGAAGAGAGGGATGGAAAGATCAAAGGTGACAGTGGAGTTATACAGAGAAGATAGGACTTAACCAATGAATATGAATGCTGAATCATTAAAGTAATATCTCTTTTAGTCTCCAGTATTTTAGAGCAGCTAGAAGTAAAAACCTAAAATTGTGGAATTGTAACCCATGTCAAACTTTGAAATGTGTTCTACAATTAATTGTGGCACTGTGCTTTGAATTTATAGCTCTTTTGCATATATGCTATTTTTCACAAAAAAAAGAAGGAAAAAAAGTCGCTCCTGATGATAAAAAAATATTTACGCCTTCTAGCCTCCTATATTCTGGAGCAGCTAGAAGGAAAAATATGAGAGGATCGTATGGTAGCCCATGACAAACTCTGGGATCTGTCCTGTAACTATTTGTTAAAGAGTGCTTTGAAAACTCTTGCTTTTTTATTTCCTTGCTTTGTATGTATGTTATACTATAAAAAGTAAAAAGTTAAAAAAAGGGGGGGGGGCATGTATTAAGTTACAAGTTTACCATTCCAAGGCCATAAAAATGTCCAAACTAAGGCATCCAGAAAAAGATACCTTGACTCAAGAAAGGCTGATGTGTATTACATGGGAAGGCACATGGCTGGCATCTGCTGGTCCTTATTCCCAGTTCCATTGCTTCCAGCTTCTGATGCCAGTGGCTTTCTCTCTAAGCATCTGTGGAACTGATCTTAGCTTGTCTGAGACACAACTCTGGGTTCTGCCTTGCTTAGCAGCTCCTGGGAAGGCACATGGCGATATCTGCTTGGTTCTGCATCTCTGTATATCCATACCTAGGCATCTATTCTCTCTGTCAGTACTCCAAACATCTCCAAATGTCTGTGTCTCTGTCAGCTCTGAAACAACCCCCCAATTTTTCCCCTTTTAAAGGATTCTGGTAGACTAATCAACACCCACCTTAAATGGGCAGAGTCACATTTCCATCTAATCAAAAGGTGTAGCTATGTGTCACATCTCCATGGAAACAATCTAATCAAGAGTTCCACCCTACAATATTGAATCAGGATAAAGAAAACATGTTTTTTTCCTAGGGTACATAACAGTTTCAAACTGGCACAATGCTCTTTCACCATTTGTTAGCTAGATATACAGAATTTTAAGGCCCGAGAGCAGGATTTCTTAACCTCAGCACTATTAGCATCTAGGGCTGGACAATTGTACTTGTGGGTGCTATTCTGTGCATTGTAGAATGTTTAGCAATGTCCCTGGCTTCTACCCAGTAGAAGCCAATAGCACTTCCCTCCAGCTGTACAACTGAAAATGTCTTCTAGACATTGCCAAATATTACCTGGTCTGAGGGAAGGGGCAGACAGAATTACCTCCAGTTAAGAACCATTGCCTAGAGGAGACATTGCTACAAGATGGGGGGAGTCTGAGTCCCTGAATCACTGTGTGAGAAAAAGCTAACCAGGAATTGCTGCATTGGACTGTTAAGCTATTAAATTTCTAAGGTTTGTTTATTACAGCAGCTGCTGTTATCTGGCCAAACACACAGTTTTTATCTGTTTTCAAATTGGACTTCTGTGTAAGATTCCTTTTAAAGAAAGCATTTCCTCTCAAAAAGAATGAAACCAATAGAAACTTCAGGAGATGTTAACCCAGATGAGAATTAGATACAAAGAAGAGCAGTGACCTGTCCAAGACTACACAGTTACTGAGCTGCAGAGTAAAGCCCAGAAGTCTGGCCTCATATGTTTTGCCTGCCACTTTTCAGATCCATGAAGTTACCTACCTCTAACTCTCTCTAAGCAGCAACAGACAGAAGTAATTACACCACTCACATAGAAAAGTAGCACTTCCTCAAAAATCGTGGTGCCATGGAACATGGCCCAGACTTGGGCTGATATAGGCCTAGTTCTGCATGTGGATGTGTGGATCAAGTGCCTTTAGTTCCCCACCTCGTATTTTGTTCCATGTAAAGCATTGCCTCACTGTTGAAAGGCTTTCTTAAAATGCAGACCATCCTGAGAAGGAATAATGCTGGAGAAACTGGTATAGATTCCTTTGTTAGAGCAGTCAGCTAGTCCAGAAGCACAGGAGGGACCCTAAAATGGGGTCCAAGCAGGTAAGTACCCAAAGCAGGGCTAGCACACAAGTTCCATTCAGGTCGAGAAGAAGACTAAGGAGCTGGGAAATCAGGGAAACTGAAAGCCAATCAGGTGGCCTAGCCACACCTGATTGGGGCACTAAGTGAAGGAAAAACCGACTCACTAGTGGAAAAGATATTCCCAGCATAGCTTAAAGCCTGACTCTCCTTGGCACAGGCCCTGGGCAGTGCTAAGCAGGCCGGTCATTCCTGGGGTAACCTAATCAAGAGTTCTACTCTACGATATTGAATCAAGATTAAGAAAACATGGTTTTTGTGGAGTATGTAAAAGTCAAGGCTGGCATTGGCAGGGAAGCACTGGCATCTCTTAACACTTTAGAGAGATGACCTTTAGAGAAAGCTGTGATATCCATCTCCAACCTTACTTGTTATGGGTACAATGTAAGAGACTGTTCTAGAACTGTTCTGATGATGGGTACGTTTCTTAAAAAGAACTGTGAAAGGCTAACCCCAGTGGGATAGATACAAGGTTGACATGGTTATTTCAGACCTGGCAGGTGAATAAGAGTCATCAATCTATCTGACTACCGACAGTGAATAGTTTCTCAGGGTTGGCAAGAGTACTGTCTGTCATCCACTGAAGGTCATAACACACGATATTTATGTTGGAGTTTTCACTGTTTATATGAGGAAATATCCTCATTAATCTCAAATATGTCTGTTATTTAGTAAGTCCTTGAAATCAGGTGTTTGCTTAAAACCATAAACATAACCTGTTTCTCATAAGTCCTTGAAATCAGGTGTTTGCTTAAAACCATAAACATAACCTGTTTCTCGTATTTCAGGTTTGATGCAGTTACTATCTAAGGCAGCCTAGCTCTTTGGGGCTGAGCTGGATTTTATTTTCATCGTGACTAGGACTATAAATTCAATAAAATTGGTCACCCATGTACTGATGCTAAAATTTTATTGTCATTATTAAAAAAAAAATCATTTCTTATTGTCAAACCTGGCTGTGTGCTGGGAAGCAATGAAAACAATTCTTCTTGGAAGCCAAGGTAGAGAAATAAAATGTCCATACATTTCTGATCGGAGAAGAGAAGGTTAAAAACCCTGGCAGGTGTAGGGGTCTAAACTCTGCCTGGATGCAAGAGTCAGGCTGTTCAAAACTTGATGCAGGAGGCCCCATGGGCTGTTGGGGCTGGAGAAAGGGAGTGTTTTTTTCCCTCTGAAGGAGGTATGGAAAGGAGAGTTTGCTTCCTTTGTTTTGTTATAAAAAAATGTTAAAATGCGGGCCAGAAAGCCTGGCACGTAGGAACACTCAGTAGACACTAGTCCCTGACTCCCTTCTGCCTTTCCTGTGGAAAGTCAGGCTAATGGCACAGTCCAGCTAAAACCCAGAAGTAAATTTGGTTTGCTGAAGAGGGCTGTATCTGTATTGGCAGAACATAAAGGGAAATGCTTCCATTTTTACTAATCAAAGAGCAGCTCTAATGAATCACGGCAGCTTCATGGGAACAGCAGCAGCAGGTGCAGTCTCTATTCCTCCTTGGGCATGGAGAACCCACATTTCCTGATGGGGACTAGAGTTTCTGTGGGCTTAGCCCAAAATTTGGGAGCAGGGTTCACAGTGATCTGTGGGTTGGCCATCTAGATCTAGAACATCCTAAAATGAGGTCAGAAGGAGCCCAGGCCACTGTGTTGGGACTTCCTGGACCAGAAGAGAAGATGCCAGGAGCACAGGAGAAGGCAGTTCTCGGGTGCACCAAGTAACTTTGGATTCATATGAAAGTTAAGGTGAGTCCACCAAGCTAACAACCTTAGGGAAAGGCAACTGTGTCTAATCTATCCTAGTTTTCCTTTTAAGGAAAATATATAGGTATAAAAATGAGGAGGGGGACATAGGGGTACAATCTACTTGGAGGTTCAAATACTCTTTGAAAAGTTTTACCGATCAGATTGTTAAGATCTTGATTCATAAGGGTATTGGAGATGAATTTGAGAATGGATACATATAAGATAATGAGCTTAGGTTAAGATCATCTGAACTCTATAGGTAGATCTTCCTGAGCAGTGATACTCAGGTCTTACCTTAGCGTTGCTTTTCTCAGTTTATACAACATTCTCATTTGGCCCTCACAGATTTCTCATTGGCTGAGATAACATCTGTGGGAGTTTTATGTCCAGGTATTCTGATTTTGTAAGATCAGGCTCTTCCCACTCTACTAGTGGACTTGAAAATGGACAACCCATTATGTCCTGGATAGTACTCAAAATAATCGACTGCATATATGTCTAGTCTGCTAGCTGCTGTAATGCAATATACCAGAAACGGAATGGCTTTTAAAAAGGGGAATTCAGTAAGTTGCTAGTTTACAGTTCTAAGGCCGAGAAAATGTCCAGTTAGAACAAGTGAATAGAAATGTCCAATCAAAGGTATCCATCCAGAGAAAGATACCTTGGTTCAAGAAGTCCAATGAAGTTCAGGGTTTCTCTCTCAAGTGAGAAGGCACATGGCGAACACAGGGCTTCTCTCTCGGCTGGAAGGACACGTGGCGAACACACCGTCATCTGCTAGCTTTCTCTCCTGGCTTCCAGTTTCATGAAAATCCCCAAGAGGCGTTTTCCTTCTTCATCTCCAAAGGTCTCTGGCTGGTGGACTCTCTGCTTCGTGGTGCTGCAGCATTCTCTGCTCTCTCCGAATCTCTCATTCTCCAAAACATTTCCCCTTTTATAGGACTCCAATAAACTGATCAAGACCCACCCACAAGGGTGGAGACGTGTCATCACCTAATCTAGTTTAACAACCACTCTTGATTAAATCACATCATCCAGGGAGATGATCTAATTACAGTTTCAAACATACAATGCTGAACAGGGATTAGAAGAAATGGCTGCCTTTACAAAATGGGATTAGGATTAAAACATGGCTTTTGTAGGGGACATACATCCTTTCAAACCAGCACAATATAAAAGCAATTATTTAGCTTTTTTCCTTCAAAATAAAAAATGAATTAAACTTTACCAATACTGTAAGTGTGGATTGAGCCTAGCACATTCTGTCATTGAGTAGGTCAGGCAGTCCACATCATGTTTGCCCAAGAGAGGTCTCCCGAGGGCACTGAAGTTTCTCACATTTTAGAGGGTCAGAGTGATGCCCTGGCTTGCTTTTTCACTTCCAGCACATTACCTCATGTTGCTCTTTACCCAAAACTCGTGAAGTGAATGTATATAGATTTCATCCTCTTTCTTTAATAGAACAGACAAGTAGCTTAAACGGATTCTTGCAAAGATATCATTAATTGTTTGTCATTCATTCATTTATTTTGGTGAACCATATGAGGGAATGTAAATTGGAGAAGATGCTTTCTCAACATTAAATTGCTTTTTGAATTAAGACAGTGTTTTCTGGAAAACCAAGATGAGTGTGAGCATTAAGGTAGAGGTCAGACCACCTGAAATTCATTCTGTGAATCTTGCAGAGGAAAGCCATTATAACAAAGTGGTTAAAACCAGAAATGCACAACATGTTAAAGGATGTCATCCATACAGGTTAACCTTGTACAAACAAGACCTTTAACATATAGTGGAGTCTTTATAACACTTTGTAATGGGATGGGGAGTGACCATGAAAAATCTTTGTAGCATGCATGGGTTCCTTATATCACCTGTCAAATATTTTAAAAATGGTTGAGCTTAAATTATTCATTTTTATTTTACAAAAAGATGAGACCCAAATATGGTGACCTTTTCTGTGTTGGCAATTGTGCTCTCTAAAAAATAGTTTTCAAAAAAAAATTTGCACTGTAAAATTGTCTTGAAGAATGAAGGTGAGAATGAGATATTTTCATGGTTTAATTGACACATGAATGGTGTGGCTAAGGGGAAATAAATGTTTTACCATCTCAAAGCCAACACATAAGCCTGCCTCCTATCTGTTTGCACTTCCATAATAGCCTGTATACACCTTCATCCATCAGTCTGTCCCTCCTTCCCTCCATCCATTCAATAAATATGGTGTCAAGGTTCTAGTTGATGGTATACAAAAGAGACCATGAACAAAACACTCAAAAATCCCGGCTCTCATGATCTTAAGCCCTAATGGGAGGAAACAGACTGTTTTAAAATTTGAATGAGTAAGATATACAGGTTAGATGGTGATAAGGGGGACAAAAAGCAAAGAAGAGAAGGAAATTAGGGTTGCCAAAAGAATACAATACAATTTTAAATTCAATAATCAGCGAATGCATCACTGAAAATATGATATTTGAGGGAAGACCTAAAGGAGGTGAGAAGTGAGTCTGATAGATACCTGGAGAAAAAGTATACCAAATAGAGGGAATGGCAAGGGCAGTGACCCTGAGAAGGGAATTATACCTCAGGTTTTAGTTGGAACTGAATGAATGAGTGAAGAGAGGAAACAACTGAGGTCAGAAAGTTAAGGGGATGGGATGGCAGAGTGTGCACAGCCTTGGGGACCTTGCAAGCATTTTGTCTTTTATTCCAGGTGAGATGGGAAGCCCCTGGAGGGTTCTTTGCAAAGGACATGGCATGAGCGACCTTATCGTTTAACAGGAGTACCCTGAGAATAGACTGAATGGAGCAAGTATAGAAGTAGAGACCTGTTAAGACTGCAGTTATCAAAGTGAGAAAAGGTGGTGGCTTGGACCAAAATGGAGATGGTGTAAAGTGTTTGAACTCTCAAGCATCATGTTATATTGAAATTATTTACTTATTTTTTTGTTTCCTCTACCTGTGTAGTACATTTGCAGCACCTAGCACAATTCCTCACCCATAAAAATCACTAAATATCTCCTTTTTGGAAATGAACTATGCCCATTTTGAATGTCACAGAGAACTCATTGATTAGAGGTCAGAGATAATTTCAGTAGAAAAAAATAATTTATTTAAGGATTTAAGGAAAACTCAGTGATTGATAGTAAGTTATTATGAGAAAGAGGATGATCAGAGAAGTATATCCTTAGTCACAGAGGCTGATTTTAGGGAGAGCCTTTCCTTTCCCGACACAGTTGCAGGTGTTGTGCTCAAAAACTGTTTCAAAGTATTACACTAGTGTAATATTTTGAGGACTACATTGTAGTATTCCAGGGTATATGTTTGCCACAGAATGCTATGTGGGTGGTGGTCCCTGAAGATGTGCAAAGTGGTGATGATTTAGGGTTATGTATCTATCTATCTCTTTGGGAAGTCTCCAGTTAGAGGGGTGGGGTAGGGGGTGGGGTTGCAAATTTATACAACCACAAAATCATTTCAGAAGTCATGACTTTAAACACTATTTGTGTTTAAAGGACCTGTTGATTTGGGTAGTTATAGTAGACTGAATAATGGTCCCCAAAGATATCAGGTGCAAATACCTGGAATCTGTAAATGTTAACTTAGGTGGACAAAGATTCTTTGCACATGTAATTAAATTAAAGATTCTGAGACGGGGAGATTATCCTGAATTATCTGAAGGGACTGTACATGAAATTACAATTGTCTTTATATGAGAGAGGCAGAGGTAGATTTGGCATGGAAGAAGAGGAGAAACCAATGTGACCATGGGGGTGGAGTCTGTAGAGAGGAAGCCACCAGCCAACGATGCAAGCAGCCATCAGAAGCTGGAAGAGGGTCTTCCCTAGATCCTTCAGAAGTGCAGCCCTACTGATATTTTAATTTCAGCCCAGTAAAAGCGATTCCAGACTTCTGATCTTCAGAAATATAAAAACGCATCTTGGTTGTTTTGAGCCACCAAATTTGTGGTACCATTGTTACAGCAACCACAGGAAACTAAAGCGGTAGTAACAAGCTTTTAATCTGTTTCTTCCATGGCTATTTTTCCTTCAAAAGAGCAATTATATTGTCTTAAAATTCATCTGTCAATATTCCAGCAATGGCTCTACACACAAGAGTAATTTTAAAACCGGGGCAAGATGATTAGTACACCCGCTAGTATGAAGTATCCTGATACTTGCTCAACTGTTAAACCAACACCATCTTAGTTTATGGTATGAGTATGTTTATTTGTCAGTTAGCATTTCTATAAATAGTGGTTTTGCTTTATGATTTTACTCACCTGATGGTTAAAATTTAATCTGTATCCCGTGATTTTTACATACACATCCATCTCTTATTCCCTGAAACAATGAAGGAAAAGCTAGTATCTGGAGTAATTTCGTCTGTTTGACATGTAGCAGATAATTTTACACTACACATGATGGAAAAAATAACATTAAATGTAACTTTAATCCTCAAACTTCAATCTCAGTTATAATTTGGGCTTTCTTCATCATACTACCTCATAAGTCTCTATCCCCAGGATCATGGGAAGCTCCTGGAAGTCCTATGCAGAGCATAACTCCAGGGAATTGTACAATGGTCTTAGCAGAAATGTACATTGAGCAAGTCTCTGTAGTCCCCCAAAGTGGTTCTTTGCTACTATGCCCCCATTTAGACGTCAGAGAGAAAGCCTGCTCTCGAAGGTCCAGCCTTGTTAGGTACATCATGAAGCTGTCCGTCTCTGAAATGTTGCCATCTCCCCAGGCACCTTGAGGGCTGGTGTATGATGTCACCGACTTATGGAATCCCATGAATGTTGGATATATTTTACTACTATGACTTCATGCTCTTCTCTACATTCCAAAGGCCCTCAATTTTCTACTTTCCTCTTACATCCTAAATGAGTTTCGATTTCTGGAAATAAAAGCCATGAAAGAGACAGACTTCACATAATATCTCTTCTAGCTGTGCTATCTAAACCCTTTAAGTCAAGATTTGAAAAACCATGACCCAAGGGCTAAATATAGTCTGCCACCTGTGTTTGTAAATTAAGTTTTATTGATACAGCTATGTTCATTCATTTGTGTATTGTCTATTACTACTCTTGCACTACAATGGCAGGATAGAGCAGTCTGTAACAGAGACAATTATGGCTTGCAAAGACTAAAATAATTACCACCTGGCCCTCTACAGAGAAAGTTGTTAACCCTGTTTCTAAGTGAAGGGTGTTCAAAATGATCAAGGAAAGTCAAAGCCTACCTACTTTCTTTTAACAGAACAGAAAAAATACAAATAGGTCAACCCAAATTATTATCTTGGTTCATTACCCTACCACAGGATGCTCTGCCACTGAAGTCCAGAGGTTGCTGGGAGGGTGAATTAATTTGGAGGCCCAAAGATGATTTGGATCCAGTTCAGAATAACCCCTAGCCTCTTGACTATTGTAGGGATGATGGAAAAACACATCCTAAGAGTTGTCCTCCATTTATTCACATTTTAAGGTGGCTCAGATCCAGCCAAATCACTCAGGGAGCTTTCAACTAGTTCTGCTTTATAGGCTGCATTCCTCTGTCCTTTTTTTATGCCCTCAAGCTGCTTTCATGTGCAGATGGGTTAGACTAGAAGATCCTCAGTGACAAGTCCTTCAAGATCCCTGGCATATTGCTTTACACACTGTAGGTGAAGTGCAATCATCTAATCATGAGACTAAACCTTCTGCTCAGAGGATAGCAGAATGGATGCAGGAGGTCCTAGACTTGCCATTTGGGAAGAGCCATTTGAACACATTGATGACCTCTGGGCCTAGAGGAGCCACTGTGGGACAGAGCATAATTATCAAATACTGTAAGCTGGGTCAGTTGTGGCGGTAATCACACTGCAATGCTTCTCAAAGAAAGGAGGGGGCAATAAAATGACACCTATGTAATTACCTCCTGGAAAAGATTACCTATCACATTTCAGAAACATAGTCCACTATATAATGTCTCTGGTAGATAATAATGTCCAGATAGCTCTTCAGTATTGTACAGGATCTATCGTTAGTTTCTCAGAATAAATGATGGCATCTTTCCAATCTGAATTCCATAATGTGGGAAACTCAAAAGAGTATAGGTTTTCAAGTCAAATAATTTGGGGTTCAGATCCCAGATTCAATCTCATTGTACCTTTGCAAATTTGGTTAGTTTGATTACCTTCAATTTTTTCACTGGTAAGATGGGAATATTTTTTGACTCAGAGTTCTTCTCAGGATCAAGTGTAAGAATTAATATGAAAGACTTCCTGGGTGGGGTACAGTGGCTCAGCAGGCAGAGTTCTCACCTGCCATGCCAGAGACCCTGGTTCGATTCCCAGTGCCTGTCCATGCAAAAAAAAAAAAAAGACGAAGAAGAAAAAGACTTCCACACTGCTGGACAAATAGTAGTCACTCAGTTCTTTGCCCTTTTCAGCTTGACTTATTGGTGAACTAAACTAAAATCACAAAGGAAAGTAGTAAATTTGTTGAGCTTGTTATCTGAAGAGGAGGTTGTAGGAACAGTGGTTCAGCCCAACACTGAATTTTAGGGATTTAGATAAACATTGAGAATGGACCTATAGGGGGTTAGTAAGGGAAAGCAGGGTCTGTGCATAATTGTGTCCCAGTTTAGTGGTTTTATTTGTAATACTGGAAACCGTTGTCTGCCTGTGAGAATAGCACTGATGTTTTATTCTTGGACACAGTGTTAGACCCCATTAGGGACATGGTACCATAAACCAGTGCAAACTGAGAGGGCTTAAAAGACGTGGAGGTTGGCCCTGATCGGTAACAAACACTGCCAGTAGTAATAACATATTCCAGTTTCTATATAAAGGAAGGGAATGGACCTACAGGGCAGTTGGAATGGAGCCTGGGTTCCATCTCAACTTACAGAAGCTACTTTTTCTTCTCTTGTTCTTTGAGATCAGAACAAAGAAACAATTAACTGGATATAGAAGTTTCATGACAATTAAATGACATTTGTTCAGGATAATTGTAGGGCTTACATCGTTTTCTTTTGACAGTTGATTAAAAGGAAATTAAACTTGCAAGGCAAAATGCCCCCATGAGGTCAATAAATAAGTTGCTACAGTCAATTTTCCTCCTAGGACTTTGGAAGGCAAATTTAGAAATCTTTCCACAATTTTCCTCCTCAGTTGTCTAAAGTGACACTCCCCCATATAATCGCTACAATTGTATTACCAGTAGGTGTTGTCATCCTCTACCATACACAGAGAAGCTTATGAAAGGGCCTCCTGGAGGGCTGTCCTGCGTTCTAATATTAAACCTCAGTTAAATAACAGCACATTCTGAGGACGTCTTGAATTCTCTAGTATTTTAAGAACCCATCAGACCTGCAAATGTCTCCTGGCTACTTCCTTTTTCTAGAAATGATTGTTCCATGCCATTGACCTTAAGAAACCTCAAGACTTTGTGGTTTTGTGGTCTGATGGTCTTTACATTTTCATTTGCTCAAAGTCTTCCCAGGATTGACCAAAAACATTGTGTTAATACCTTTGTCCTAAGGAGTTATGTGAAATTACAAGGCAAACCTAACTCAGAACTTTCACTGGAGTGATGTCCACCAATGGGGAGGCAGTGTATACGGACACTTAGATCTTAGGAGGAAAATCATTGAAGGATCCTCTTTGTTTTTGATGTTGCTACTTTTAGAATTGCAGCTTTTTAAACAAAGTTTCCAGAACCTAGTTATTTCAGCCAGTTTTAAGATCTCTTTTTCAATTCTTTTGCTACTTTTAGAATTGCAGCTTTGTAAACAGAGTTTCCAGAACTTAGTTATTTCAGCCAGTTTTAAGATCTCTTTTTCTATTCTTTTGACTGAGTAGAGCATTTCATGTTCTTGCTAACAGCAGGAAGAGAAAAAAAGAATTTCACAGTCTACATGATCATTGTTTTTCTTTTCCTAGAACCTTAGCTACTTCCCAAAACTATTCCAGCATTCTATGAGGAGACCCCCATTTATCACCAGAAAATTTTGAACTCCAAGTAAATGTAAAATATCAGAGGACAATTTTATATCTTGACAAAGCTTGTAAAAAAACAATTAGACTGCATTTTATGGGCTTTGTTTGGGTTAAATATGATTTGATCATCAGAAAAAAGTTCCTCATTCATTTTTTTTTTCTGTATCAGTAAGGGTCTAATCAGAAAATCAGAAACCATGTTAGGTATGTCAAACAAAGGGTATTTAAAGCATGGGGCTAGTTCTAAAAGTAAGGACAGAAGGAAGCAAAATAGGAGAAAGACGTCACTCAGAGAGATCTACCACCTGTAGAGCTGGAAAAACCAAAGGACAGAGGTGGTGCCCCAGAGTCCAGGAGTACACTCATATAAACTGCTGGGAATCTTCATCTGCTGATGCCACTACTGGAACAGCGAAGGCTGCTTGAGCCCACAGCCACCCAAGGTGGTGGCAGTGGCAGAGGCAGCAACTGCTGCTGCTGCTGCTGAGACAGCAAGCACCATTAGCCCAGAGCCACCTGTGGCTGCCATTGCCAGACCAGCCATCACTGTTGGACATGTAGCCGGGAGCAGAGAGAACAATGCTTTGCCCCTCCTCCCACTTTCCGGACTCCCCACTGCTTGGATCTAATTGCAAGTCAGTTGGCAGGATTCTGGGAATGGGGCTTGTGAGGTACAGCTCACTGCAAAACAGAGCAGAGCATAGAAGGGAAGGAGTGGAACTGAGGGACAACAGGCAGTTGATCAGTGCATTTCTTTCCTTCAGAAATAGGTGAGATGTGCTCTAGATGAACTTGACATGAAACTATGTGTCATATGTTCCTTCTCAACAACTTGAATGAGTGAATGTTCACTTAGCCTTTGTTTTCATTTCCCAAAATATTTTATACTTTAAGTAGCTCCCATTTATTTAATATTTAAGGATCGAATATGACAGAAAAAAATCAAGTACTGCATTCTCAGTTTATCTTTTGTCACTTATTTCTTTGGAAGATTTTGAAAAGACACCTGACATTCATTTATGCCTTTAGGAAGATGCTAGTCAATATACGATATTTCTCATTTATTCCTCACAGCAACCTTACGAGGTGAGAATTATTTTTATCCCCAGAAAGCAGGATCTCAGAGAAGTCTTCACAGCATTTCAGTAGCAGAGCTGGGATAAGAACTTTGCCTAACATTTTCCAGCCAGCATGCAGTGGCCAGGTATCCTGTAAGAAATTTACAATGTTTTACTTACAAATACAAGAAGCGCATGACAGGAGGAGAATATGATTAATGAAGAGGTGGCCAAAGTGTTTTTTCCAGAACTACTATGAGCTCAAAGAAATAGTGCTAATCTTAAACTTCTGGAGTGCTTTGCTAGAAGCTTTTTATAGCACAGGTTTCACTATTTCTATTATAGCATTTATTTGCTTATGTGTCATTTCCTCCCAATAGATTTTAAGCACTTTAAGACTGGGGTAGCATCTGTTCATCTCTGGATCCCAGAAAAGGGCCTGGAGGAAGGCTTGCAGTTAGGAAAGGCTGATATCAGATATGTGCTCTGTTGAATTGCCAGGTGTTGTAAGGCTCTGCCTCCTCCAAGGGTCACAGTGGAGCAGAACCTAGGAACCATAATCTTCAGAGACTGTTTGGTTCAGTTCCCAGCCTCACCACTTACTAGCTGTGTAGCCTTGGGAAGGTTATTAGTTCTTCTGTAATCTTATCTTTAAAATGCACTACTGCTCAAGGTTATTGTAAGAACACAGTGGATACTGTACATAAAATACTTGATACTGTAGCTAGCATACTCTAAGTGTTTAGGAAATACCAGCATATTGCTGTATCATTTCTTATTGAAATTAAAATTCATAAAAATCAATTTATTCATGAATCAACAAACAATGAATTAAATGATTTAAAAATGATTTGTAGGATTGTTGGAAGATGGCAGAGTAGGGAACTCAGGACTCAGTCTTTCCACCAAATCAACTATTAAATAGGTAAGAACTGTCTGAAACCACTATTTTGAAACTCCAGAGGTCAGAAGAACTCTATACAGCATCCAGGGAAGAGCTAGAGGAAGAGACTGATAAAGTTTGGTCAAGCACTCTTCTGGCAGGCCACCATGGGGTCCGCCCCCTAGCTAGCTCACTGATGATAGAAGGGAACATAAAAATCCTCTTCCCCCAGACCAAGGGTGGGCATAGCCAATCATTGATCATGGCTTTTGATTAGCAAATTCGGTTCACTGGGGGCCAGGTTCTGAGAGCAGCCATTATTTCAACATGCCCCAGACAAGGGCAGTGACCATCATTGTTTCAAACTGCTCAGACAGGAGTGGCAGCAAGGCAGACTTAAAAACACTGTACTTTCTCAGGTCTGTGGGGGACAGTTAAGTTGAAGGCTTGCATTTACTGGGCAGGCTAAGAAAGTTCAGCCTGGGGAGCCATGGAAGAAGCTCTTAGAGCCCTTTCTGATCCCCTTCTCAGGGCACTATGGAGAGGGTCTGTGCCCCTGGCAGGTCCTTGGCTCTGTTTTGTCTGGGAAAGATTGACTTGGGAAACTCCTCCCTAGCCTATCTGTCCTCCCAGAATTTGCTTTCAGGGACAATCCAAACAAATGAAAATGATGGCCCATCCAAAAGCTGCTCAAGACAATGAAAGCATTGTAAGAATCTGTTGTATAGGTGAAAAGCCTGGGGGAAAGCCTTGCTTGCTTCAGACTCCCAGGAGAAGGAAACAGAGGGGATATCCAGACACCTGTGAACAGGGGAACTCCAAAACAAGTAGAAAACAAAGGTCCAGGAAAGACAGCGGCCCAGAAAGAAAGGGAAAATCCTACACACTGCATTCACCTTGGGCAGACCTCCCCGATAGGAGGGCTGAAGCTCGGGGAAATCTCTGTCTTACAGCCAGCTGGACACAAAGTGAAGAAAAAGTCATCTCAGGGAATAAATCTCAGAGTTAACATTTTAAAGTATTAAAAAGTACAGTGTGGGGCAGTCCGTGGTAGTTCAGCAGGCAGAGTTCTCATCTGCCATGCCGGAGACCTGGGTTCAATTCCCAGTGCCTGCCTATTTAAAAAAACAAACAACAAAAAAAACCTTGCCTTTAAAATGTACAGTGTGCAACAAGAGGACAATCCAAACAAATGAAAATGATGGCCCATCCAAAGGAAGAGAATAAAAATCCAGAAAGCACGAAGGAAGAAGACCAGAATGTGCACATATTGAACAAAGCCTTTTTAAAAAATGATAAGAAATATATATATACTCAAGAAAACGAAGGAAAATAGAGAGAAAGAACTAAAAGATATCAGGAAAACAATGAATGAGAATCTTAGTAAAGAGATAGAAAATTTGAAAAGAAACCAATGAGAGTTACTGGAGTTGAAGACAGTAACTGAGATGAAAAATGTCCTGGAGGGTTTCAAGAGCATATTGGAGCTGGCAGAAGAAAGAATCAGTGAACTAAAAAACTGGACACTAGAAATGAATCAGGCTGAGGATCAGAAAGAAGGAGGAAATATTAAAAGCTAAATTACCCTCAGACGCCTCTGGGACACCAAGTGTACCAATACATGCATTATAGGAATCTCTGAAGGGGAAGAAAGAGAGAAAGTGGAAGAAGGAATATTCAAATAAATAATGACAGAAAACTTCCCAAATTTAGCAAAAGATGTGCATATGTATATCCAGGAAGCCCAAAGATAATCAAACAGGATAAGCATGAACAAAAATACACCCCGACATAAACTGACCACGTTATTGAATGCACAGGACAAGAAGATAGTTCTGGAAGCTGCAAGAGAAAAGCAATGTGTTATGTACAAGGAAGTTCCAAGTCGATGGAGTGCCAGTTTCTCATCAGAAACCACGGAGGCAAGACGTCAGTGGGTTAAAATTCTTAGAGTACTGAAAGAAAACAACTGCCAACCAAGAATTTTATATTCAATGAAACTTTGTTTCAAAAATGAGAGAGAGATTAAGACATTCCCAGATTAAAAAAAAAAAACAAACAAAAAAAACTGAGGTAGTTCATTACCACTACACCTGCCATACGAGCAATGCTAAGGGAGTTCTTTAGACTGAAAGGAAAGGATACCATTAGTTAATGGTTCAAAAGTGACAAAATAATAAAGACCTGTGGTAAAAGTCACCATTTAGGTAACTATAAATGTCAGTATTATTATATGTATTTATTGGACTATAAATCCACTTCTTACTTCCTACAGATGCTAAAATGCAAATACATAAAAAGTAATAATAAACCTATGGTTTGGGACATACAAAAGAAAAGATGTAAATAGCAACAAGTACAAAAAAAGATGGGGAGATGGAAGGGTATAGGAAAATTATATGTTTATGCTATTGAACTTAGATTGTTTCAAACCAGATTTGATTGCTATATATTAAGTATGTTAAATATTAAAGCCATGGTAACCACAAGAAAAGTAGATGAAAATATATCCAGATAGGAAAGAGAAGGAATTCAATATGGTATAATACCAAAAATAAATAAATAAATAAATAAATAAATAAATAAATAAATAAATAAATAAATAAATAAATATAAAAGTAGGCATTAAAGAAAGAATTGAGGGACAAAAAAGGTGTAAGACTTACTTAGGCTAAATAGCAAAATGGCAGGAGTCCTGCATTATCAGAAGTGGCTTTAAATATAAGTAAATTAAACTATCCAGTCAAAAGACAGAGATTAGCAGAATGAAAAAAAAAACATGACCCAAGTATATATTGTCTGCAAAAGACTCACCTTAAAGTCAAAGATACAAGAAGTTTGAAAGTGAAACGGCAGAAAAATATATGCTATGTAAGTAATAACCAAAAGAGAGCTGGGGTAGCTATAATGATATTAAATAAAATAGACTTTAAGTCAAAAACAATTATGGGGACAAAGCTGGTCATTATATAATGATAAAGGGGACAACTCAACAAGAAGATGTAATGATTAAGAATATAGGGCGGCTGCCGTGGCTCAGCAGGCAGAGCTCCGACCTGCCGTGCTGGAGGTCTGGAGTTCGATCCCTGGTGCCTCCTGCCCATATGCAAATTAAAAAAAAAAAAAAAGAATATATATGCACCTAATAGCAGAGCCACAAAATATATGAAACAAATAGTGACAGATTTGAAGGGAGAAATTGACAGTTCTACATTAACAGTAGGAGACTTTAGTACACTGTTTTCAATAATAGATAGACTATCTAGTCAGAATATCAATAAGGAAATACAAGATTTGAATGATACTCTAGAGTAACTAGATCTTACAAACATATATAGAACACTTTACCCAACAAAAATAGAATACACATTCTTTTCGAATATACCTGAATCATTCTCCAAGATATACCATATGTTAGGTCACAAAACAAGTCTTAATTCAAAAATATTTAAATCATGCAATGTGTATTTTCTGACCACAACAGAATGAATTGAGAAATCAATAACATACAGAGGGAGAAATGGAAAATTCACATAAATGGAAACATAAATAACCTTCCTTTACAACCAATGGGTTAAAGAAGAAAGAAGCAGCAAAATGAGGAAATATTTTGAAGTGAATAAAAATGAAAATACAGCATACCAAAACTTATGGGACACAGTGAAGGCAGTATTTAGAAGGAAATCAGAGATCTAAATGCAAAACTGGAAGAATGAGAAAAAAGAAGTGTAAAATAACCCAAAATTAGCAGAAGGAAGGAAATAACAAAGAGTGGAGATAAATGAGATAGAAAACAAAAAACAATAGAAAGAATCAATGAAACCAAAAGTTGGGTTTTTAAGAAGATTAATAAAATTGACATACATTTAGCTAGACTGAAAGAAGAAAAGAGTAAACAGATAATGAAAATCAGAACTAAAAAAGGGGGACATTACTACTGACTTCAGAGAAAGAAAATTGTAAGATACCATGAACACTTATATGCCAACAAATTAGATAATCTAGATGAAATGGACAAATGCTTAGAAACCTACAAACTACCTGTGTTGGCTCAAGAGAAAATAGATGATCTCAACAAACCAATTCTAGTAAAGAGATGGAATCAATAATCAAAAATTTTTCAAAAAAGAAAAGCCCAGGACTAGATAACTTTACAGGGGAATTGTACAAATTATTGTAAGAAGACTTAACTGCAATTCTGCTCAAACGCTTCCAAAAAATTGAAGAGGAGGAAATACTTTCTAATTCATTCTACAAGACCAAAATTACTTTAATACCAAAGCCAGTAAAGATAGCACAAAAAAACAAAATTATAGACCAATATCTCTTGTGAATATATATGCAAAAACCCTCATCAAAATACTAGCAAATCAAATCCAACAGCATATTAAAAGAATTATACACCATGATCAAGGGTCATTTACCCTGATGTATTGGTTTGCAAGCTCCCAGAATTCAATATACCAGAACTGGAATGACTTTTAAAAAGGGAAATTTAATAAATTACAAGTTTGTAGTTGTAAGGAAGTGAAAGTGTCCAAATTAAGGCACAAACAGGAGGTCACCTTCACTCAAGAAAGACTGATGGGTCAGGTACATCTCTGTCAGTTAGATAGTCACATGGCTGGCATCTGCTGGTCCCTTGCTGCTGGGCTCCATTGTTTTCAGCATCTGTTCCTGCAGGGCTTCCTCACTTGGCTTTCATCTCTTGGCTTCCCTGGGCTCTCACTAGGTTCTGGCTTGCTCATCATCTCATGGGGATGTCTTCTGGTTTCCAGGCATCTCCAAACATCCGTGTCTCTGTTCTCTAAGTGACGGCATCTGTGTCAGCTCTGCTCTGAAGTTTCTGTAGGCTATGTCATTTCTGTCATTTATGGCCCTCTTCAAAACATTTCCACTTTTAAAGGATTCCAGTAAACTAATCAAAACCCACCTGGAATGTGTGGAGACATATCTCCACCTAATCAAAGGTGACGCACACAATCGAGCACATCACATCTCTGTGGAGATAATCTAATCAAAGAGTTCTGCCCTATAGTATTGAATCAGGATTAAAAGAAGCAGCTGCCTCCACAAGATTGAATCAAGATTAAAAAATGGCTTTTCTGGGGTATATAATATTTTCAAACTGGCACACCTACTATGCAAGTTTAATTCAAAATAAGAAAATCAATTAATGTAATATACCACAGTAGTACAATGAAGGGAAAAAAACCACTTGAGCATCTCAATTGATACAGAAAAGCCATTTAACAAAATCCAGCACCCTTTCTTGATAAAAACACTTAGAACACTAGGAATTGAAGGAAACATCCTCAATGTGATAAAGGGCATATATGAAAAGCCCACTATCATCTTCAATGGTGAAAGACTGAAAGCTTTCCCTCTAAGATCAGGAACAAGACAAGGACACCTACTGGTGCCACTGTTACTCAACTTTTACTAGAAGTTCTTGCCAGAGAAATTAGGCAAGAAAAAGAAGTAAAAGTCATCCAAATTGAAAGGAAGAAGTAAAACTTTCCCTTTTAGCAGATGACATGATTTTATATACAGAAAATCCTGAAAAATCAACAAAGCTCTTAAAGCTAATAAATGAATTCAGTAAAGTGTTGGGGGCAAAATCAACACCCCCAAAATCAGTAGTGTTTCTATACACAAGGAATGAACAACTCAAAAGTAGAAATCAAGAAAAATATTCCATTCACAATAGCAACTAAAAGAATCAAATAACTAGGATTAAATCTAACTAAGTATGTAAAGGACTTATACACAGAAGACTACAAAACACTGCTAAAAGAAATCAAAGAAGACCTAAATAAATGAAGACATTCCATGTTCATTGATTGGAAGACTAAATATTAAGATGTCAATTCAATTCAAAGCAATTTTTGGATTCAATGCAATCCCATAAAAATTCCTACAACCTTCTTCGCATAAATGGAAAAACCAATCATCCAATTTATGTGAAAGGGTAAAGGGTCCCAAATTGCTAAAGCCATTTTGAGAAAGAAGAATGAAGTTGAAGGACTCACACTTCCCAATCCTAAAACTTATTACAAAGCCACAGTAATGAAATCAGCATGGTTCTGGCACAAGGACAGACATATAAACCTGTGGAATCAAATTGAGCACATAGAAATCAACCCATTTATAGCTAACTGATATTCGACAAGGGGCAGAGATCACTCAATCGGGAAAGAATAGTCTCTTCAACAGATAGTGCTGGGAAAACTGGGACTCCGTTTGCAAAAAAGAGTAACTCACACCTTATGCAAAAAATTGTCTCATAATGGATCAAAGACGTGAGCCATCAAACTTCTAGAAGAAAATGTAGGGAAGTATCTTCAGGACCTTTTGTTAGGCAATGGTTTCTTAGACTTTACAACCAAAGCACAAACGGCAAAATTAAACACAGATAAGTGGGACTTTATCAAAATTAAAAATATATATATATTCCTCAAAGGACTTTAATGATGGAAGTAAAAAGACAACCTACAAAATGGGAGAAAATATTTGCAAGCCATGTATCTGATAAGAGTTTAATAACCAGAATATATAAAGAAATCCTTCAACTTAACAATTAAAAAAAAAACGGATAATCATTTACAAATTGGGCAAAAGGCTTGAGTAGAAATCACTTCAAAGAAGATATACAAATGGCCAGAAAGTACGTGAAAAGATGTTTAACATCATTAGCTATTAGGGCAAATCAAAACCACAATGAGATACTACTTCACACCTACTGGAATGACTACTATTAAAAAAAACAACAGAAATTACAGGTGTTGAAGAGGATATGGAGAAATAGGAACACTCATCATTGCTAATGGCAATGTAAAATGGTGTAGTTATGGAAGACAGTTTAGCTATTCCTCAGAAAAAAATGTATAGAACTTCCATATGACCCAGCAATCACACTACTAGGTATATTCCCGAAATAATTGAAAGCTGGGAATAGAACAGATATTTTCATACCAATGTTCATAGCAGCATTATTTACAATTTCCAAAAGATGGAAGTTGTCCATCAACTGATGAATGGGTAAATAAAATGTGGTATATGCATACAATGAATATTATTCATCTTTAAAAAAGAATGAAATCCTGATACATGTAAAAATATGGATGAACCTTGAAGACAATTATTTCATGTTGAATGAAATAAGCCAGACATAGTAGGGCAAAATTATATGATCTCACTGAAATTATTATAACAAGCAAACTCATAGTCAGAATCTAGAATAACGGTTCCCAGGGAATGGGGTGGGGATAGGGAATGGAAAGTTAAGGCTTAAAATGTATAGGGTTCCTATTCAGAATGATGGAA
The DNA here is from genome assembly GCA_004026745.1 of Myrmecophaga tridactyla. NCBI lineage: Eukaryota > Metazoa > Chordata > Mammalia > Pilosa > Myrmecophagidae > Myrmecophaga > Myrmecophaga tridactyla. Next base: position 21,503 of record PVIY010011444.1, read on the forward strand.
ATTTTTGAGTAATGATTTCTGGTAATGGCAGCACAACGCTGTGCATGTAATTAACAGCACTGAAATGTATATCTTTCTGAATGTGATTAGAAGAGGAAATTAAATAAATTAAAAGGGGAAATAAAGATTGTATATATGGTAACAGAATAAAAATTTTTAAAAAATCCATTGAAATAGACTATGCAAACAATGAACCCTAAGTGAAGCCATTCACTGCAGTTAATAGTACAATTATAAAAATGTGCTATCATAAGTTGTAACAAATGTTCTGTACCAATGCAAGGTTTTAATAATAGGGTGGTATAAGGGAATCCAGCTTTTATGCATGCTTGCTCTGTAAATCCACAACTTATCTAATAAAGAAAATATATATATAATATAGATAATACTATATAAAACAAGATTTGTAAAGGAGAAGTCATCTATATAGAAAAAAGCTTTGCTTCTTTTATATCTTGAGAGCCTGGAAGCAATATGGGCAAAAAGCAACAAATTGAATTTGAAATGATCCTAATTTTCAAATGTAAATATGAGTAGATTGAATTGTGTGTGTGTTCTTGCACATCTTATCTTTATAGGACATTATTCTCTTCTTTGGCAAAACCATCGTTTGCAATTCCGTCTTCTGATTTGCTTACTGTGAGTTTTCTGTCCATCCAATCTTTGAAATGCCCCCATTTGGCCTTGCTTTGCTGTTGCTTTCCAAATTGCTGTCATTTCTTAGTTTAAAAAAAGTGTCAGAAGGCAGGTTCCAATGTAAATAACTCAAATGTGACTGCACATTTTAAAGTATATTGTTTTGGAGAAGTAGAGGGTCAAAGGTCAGCATGTCATGTCTTGACACGTGTAGCTTTGGTCTAACCTGGAAAAAACTAATCTGAAAATATCCTTGCCATGCATCATTACAGAGCCAGAATTCCTTTGGAGACCATTTCATTCTTTAACAGAGATACCATCCCTATCAGTGAATTGCCAAAGTAACAACTTTGGCAAAATCTATAGAAACTGAATATCAATTTTTAGCAAATTCTAAGTTTCCTTTATTATAATAAGTGAGTTTCCTTTATTTTTCACAGCCTAAAACCCTAGTTCAAGTTGAAGTAGCCGTACTTAAGTCAGTTCTCTAAGTCTGGATCTTTTGGAGGGCTGGGTTAAGGTGCTCATTCATTCATTTATTGATTCATTCTTTTAACAGATATATATATTGAGTACCTTCTGTTACCAGAGCTCTGCCGACACCAAGCTGAGCTCTGCTCCAGGCTTGGAGTCTCGCCACAAGAAAGAATTCAAGAATGAGAAAGCAAGTAGCCATAAGCAGTGAAGTTCATTGAAAGATTAGTACATGTTGAAGAAATTAGAGGCATGTTCAAGAGAAAGATGCATCCCAAGTGGCATGGGTTTATCTTATAGGGAGGTTTTGCTAGCAGAGTTTTTCCATTTCAACCTTTGAATGCCAGGTGTTTTCTTTGTTTCAAGGAAAGATAACTTTCCATGCTTGTGGTCTCCTGTCATGTACTAAAAATTGGTCCTGGTCACATAGTTTAGAATTTTAATGATGCCAGATGTGCTGGTTTGAAAGGATGTATGGGCCCTAGAAAAGCCATGTTTTAATCAAAATCCCATTTCATAAAGGCAGAATAATCCCTATTCAATACTGTATGTTTGAATCTGTAATTAGATCATCTCCCTGGAGATGTAACTCAATCAAGACTGGTTGTTAGCTGGATTAGGGGAGACACATCTCCCCTAATCTCCCCATTTGGGTGGGTCTTGATTGGTTTACTGGAGTCCTATAAAAGAGGAAACATTTTGGAGAGAACAGAGAATGTCATAGTGCCACAAAGCAGAGTCCACCAGCCAGTGACCTCTGGAGATGAAGAAGGAAAACGCCTCCCAGGGAGGTTCATGAAACAGGAAGCCAGGAGAGAAAGCTAGCAGATGACACCATGTTTGCCATGTGCCTTTTCAGCCAAGAGAGAAACCCTGACTGTGTTCACCATGTGCCTTCTCACTTGAGAGAGAGAGACCCTGAACTTCATTGGCCTTCTTGAACCAAGGTATCTTTCTCTGGATGCCTTTGATGGGACATTTTTATAGATTTCTTTAATTGGGACATTTTCTCTGCCTTAGAACTGTAAACTAGCAACTTATTAAATTCCCCTTTTTAAAAGCCATTCCGTTTCTGGTATATTGCATTCCAGTAGCTAGCAAACTAGAACACCAGGCTCTCTGTTATTAGGTAAAAGTTCATTTGGGGCTCATGGTTTTACAAGCTTTATGGTTTGGGGGCTTAGGGAAAGTTTTTTTTGTTTAAGGGGGTTTGCAGTTGTGTATTAACTTCTTCAGAGCTGAATAGGAAATCAGGGACTAAAGCCTCAATGCCTATTCTATCCTGCCTCAACTCCTCCCTGAGTTAGTCACCCTTAATCTTAAGGGGAGGCTTAGGGCTAGAACTTCCTGCTGTTTTAAGGGCAGTAGCCCCTGCCTTCCAGGGTATAAAACTCTATCTCTATTCTAGTAAGGGTTGGGGTCAAATGGTCCTCATCTGGGATAGCCTGATACTCATGGGTGAGCACGGGCTTAGTGTAGAAGGCTTGCAGCCATTGGAATCAAATTTAAAAAGTGGCTAAATATACATGGGCCAAATAAAAGAATGAGAAGAAAAGGAATTAAGAGACCTAGAAAAGGGAGGATCCAAGTAGTTAGATTAGCCAGATGTGGAAAGGGATTTCAGTTGTGTCCAGCATTGTTTTTAATTCATTTGGCTTATTCTCAAAAAATCTCATGTATTTTCTTGAATTTCACTTGAGTGGTTGATATAAAAGCACCACTCTTCTTGTAAGAAGAGGTAAATTAATCCTTGGCTACAGGAGTGCATCCAAGACTCACTTGTTTTGGAATACCATCACAGCTAGGGACTCTATATGGATCCAGAGGAGGCCTAGGGTTTGTGCAGTGGATTCTACGCTATGTATGAGCTCTAAGGAGAGATTGTGGTGGAATTGGTGGCTGGTAATAAGTCCTTCTACACCGAGTCCAGTGGCTATGAGCATGATGCCCAGCAAAAGAAGGATTAGGAGATGAAATGCATATTTTGGTCATAAAGCAAGGGAGAAGAACTGGTAGATAGGATAATTCTGGGCTAGCATAGGCTAAAGAGCAAGAGCCAGTTCAACTGCTGGGTAAAGTTTAGTAGGTATTATTTCCAGAGAGAGAGAAAATCTTTCCTCAATTTTGAGGAAACTACCCTCAAAAGGTAGGATAGGATAGTGAGATGTCTGCAGATTGATGTAATACAGCCTGCCAGTCACCCACCTGGCTCTGATGTGACTCCACAGGTGTTTTTGCACTTATCGGCCTCCAGGACGTGAAGGTATTGTTCGAACTAGTGTCTCTATGCATGAGTGCTCACAGGGTTCACTTTCCTGTTCTGGGCTTACAGGCAGCAGAGTAGCTGGGTTCAGGTTGGTACAGACTTGGATCTGAACTCCTAGTGTGTCTAGGAGTTGGGCCTGATATTTTAGGTGTCTATTGTTTGAAAGCCTCTGATACCCTCTGGCATCCAGAATGTCTCTGACTTTGTGGTAGGTATATTCTGGTCGAGTTTGTCCCCATGTCAGCTTGGTGGCTTGTTCTATAAGTAAGCTAGTGGCCCCTACTGCTCTGAGGCAGGGTGGCCATCCCGCTGCTATGGCATCTAATGGCTTTGGAAAGTATGACACAGATCAGGGAATGTTTCCAAGTTTTTGTGATAAGAATCCTAATGTTACTCCTTTCTTTTCAGTTACATATAAGTAAAAGGGCTTATCTAAGTTTGGCAGGCTCAAGGCAAGTAGACTGGTAAGAATGCCTTTGAGGGTAGTAAAGGCATTAGCCTGCTCTATACTCCATTCTAAGGGGGTACTATCTAGTCCCCCAGTGACTTCATACAGAGGCCTTGCAATTTCTCCAGATCAGGGCATCCAGATTCTGCAATACCCTATTGTGCCAGTTTGAAGCTATTGAGTACAGAAAAGCCATGTCCTTTAATCTTCATTCAGTATTGCTGGGGTGGGGGTGGGGGATCTTTTTGATTGTTTCCGTGGAGATGTGACCCACACAGTTGCGGGTAGTAACTTTTGATTAGCTGGTTTGCATGTAGATGTGTCTCCACCCATTCAAGGTGGGGTTTCTTACTGGAGCCCTTTAAGAGGGAACCATTTTGGAAGAAGTTCTAGAGCCACCAGAACCAAGAGCCCACACAGCCAGAGACTTTGGAGATGAAGAAGGAAAATGTCCTTGGGGGAGCTTCATGACACAAACAGCCAGAAGAGTAAGTTAGCATCTCCTTGTACCCTCCCAGCTAAGAGAGAAACCTTGAACTTCATCAGCCTTTCTTAAGTGAAGATAACCTCATGGGCCTTAATTTGGACGTTTTCAAGGCCTTAGAACTGTAAACTTGCAATTTAATAAATTCCCCTTTTTAAAAGCTGTTCCTTTTCTGGTATATCACATTGCGGCAGCTTACTAACTAGAACACCTGCCATCTGCAGGAAGCCTCTTAATTGTTTTCTGTCTCAGGGATTGGCACTGAACGTATAGCCTGGACCATCTCAGATGACAGAGAGCACTCTCCTGGGGTAAGGACAAACCCAAGGTAAAGAACTTTTTTCAAGGCAATTTGAGCTTAGAAAGTGAAACTTAGTATCCTTGTTTGGCCAAGAAATTAAGAGTGGCAATAGTGTTCTTGAGGGAGGCTTCCCTAGTAGGACTGCATATTAATAAGTTGTCCACATACTGAAAAAAGGAGCTTGGTTCTCAATGTAGAAGGGCTAGGTCCTGTACTAGTACATTTCCAAAGAGACAGGACTATCCCTAAACCTTTAAGCTAGGATTGTCAAAGTGACCTGGCTGGTATACTGTTCCCCGGCCCCTGTCACTCAAAGGCAGATAGAAACTGGAAATGTGAGTGTAAAGGAATGCGGAAGAAAGCATCCTTTAAATCAAGAACTGCATAACACATGAAGCTTGGGATCTTATTGAGGACAGTGTAAGGTTTAGGTACTATAGGGTGGAGGGGAATGACAAATTAGTTTATGGCCCAAAGATCTTGCACTCATCAGCAGGTCCCATTTTGCTTTTTAATGGGCAGGATAGGGATATTACAAGAGAACCTGCAGGGGATACGAAGTCCTGCCTTTAAGAATTTTTAGATGAGAGGATGGATACCTTTAATGTCCTCCTGTTTAAGGGGCTACTTCTTTTTCCTGGAAAACAGTGAATCCTTTCTGTGCTGGATTACAATAAGAGGGACATGAATTGCCTTCCTGAGACGTTCTGTTTCCCAGACTTTGGGGTGTACTTAACTTTTTAACTCTAAGGGACTTCAGAGTGTTTCCAGTCCCAGTTAATGCCACACTTAAGGCCACACTATTTTCAACGAGGCTTTCAGGTTCTTGTTTTGGCAGGCAGCCTATTATTTGGATTTGGGCACTTAATGCTTTTAGTATATCTCTTTCTGCAAGTGCGGTGAGACACTCTAGTATTATTAAAAACTGATGACTTAGAAGAATACTACCAATTTGGCAGGGGAGAGGTGGGATGAAGGCTTAAGCCCAAGACGTCCCATCTACTCCTACTATGGGACAGGTCTTTGAGGAGAGAGGGCTGGAGTGAGAGATCAAGACAGAATATGTGGCTCCCCTATCAGTTAAAAAATTAATGGTCCCACCTGCTCTTTTGGTTTGCTAACACTGTTGGAATGCATTGTACCAGAAATGGAGTGGCTTTTACAAAGGGGATTTATTAAATTATAAGTTACAATTCTCAGGTCATGGAAATGTCCCAATTAAGGCATCAGCAAGATGATACACCTTTAAGGCATCAGCAAGATGATACACCTTCAGTGAAGAAGGGCCAATTGCGTCCGGGTTCCTCTGTCACATGGGAAAGCACATGACAATATCTGCTGGCCCTTCTCTCCTTGGTTGATTTCAAAATGACTCTCTCAGCTCCTGTGGGTCCTTCTGGCTTCTACTGGAGTGTTTCTTTCTCCAAGCATCTGTGCTTTCTCCAAAATGTCTCCCTCTTAAAGGACTCCAGTAAGTGAATTAAGACCCACCTTGAATGGGCAGGGTCACATCTCCATGGAAACAATCTAATCAAAAGGTCCCACCCAATAGATCCAGTCCACAGGACTGGATTAATATAACATGGCTTTTCTGGAGTACGTAACTGTTTCAAACCAGCACACTTACCACATTGGGGGTTGCCTGGGGCTCGTTGAGACTGATGTTCTTTGGCAAGGTCCAAGGAGCCACTAGTCCCGGACCCCATCAGTCCAGTTCAGGGGCAGTCAACAGGATCTTAGGAGAGAACTTGTTCCCCCTTAGGGACTCGATGTACTTTCTGGCCTAGTGTCCAGGCTTCCTGCATCACAGACAGGACCCAGAGAGCTCTCTCCATCCTCAGGGCTCCTTCCATCCTTGGGGGTATTTCTGCCTCCAGTGCCCCAACACTCCACATCAATGACTGGTTCCAGTGGCCCTGAGGTGGCTGCTTACAGCTTACAGCAAGAACTATGAGACTTGCCTTATTCTGGTCTCTCCTTGCTCTCTCCTCCTCTGGAGTCCTGTCCCAGTCATTAAAGACAGAAAAGGCAGTAATTATGAGTTCATTCATAGGCATGGGGAGCCCTAAGGACATATTTTGCAGTTGTACCTTTATGTTGGAGGAGAACATATTGAGAACAGGTTGACTGGCCTATAAAGTACGGTTTTTTGGTTTTTTTTTTTAACATGAGCAGGCACTGGGAAATGAACCCAGTTCTCTGGCATGGCAGGCGAAAACTCTGCCACTGAGCCACCACTGCCTGCCCTAAAGTAGGTTTTTAACATGATTTATTCCCCCTCAAAGTCTGGATCTATGTTGGTATACTTTTTCATGGCTTCTACTAGTCTCCCCTGAAATAAAGCAGGATTTTCCTTGTCTTCCTGTGTTATGCTTTGAAGCATATTGTAATTTATAGATTTGACAATACACTTTTTCAAATCCTCTATTAAGGAACTAATCATATCATCCCTTGCATTAAGATCTCTCTTCCTTCTGATAGTTCCAGTTGGGGTCTATGTTTGGGACAGCTTTGGCCTCCACCCTTTACCATGCTGGCTGTTGCCCATGCAGCTTATCTGCATGTCCTTGGGCTTCTGCCCAGATCCTTCATTTCTCCTCGGGAAAGCAGCAAGAGGAGAGAATGACTTGGATATCCTCCCAGGGAAATTCGTAAGTCAGGACCAGATTTTTTAACTCCTCCAAAAACTTGGAGGGATCCTCAGAAAACTTTCCTAGTTATTTATTACACTGTGCTAAGTCTGTCATAGAAAATAGAACATGGACCCTTGAAGTTCTTTTGTCCCTGTTGGCCACTTCTCAGAGAAAGAATATCCCATTTCCTTCTGAACCCTTCTCCTTTTTCTCTGGAAGGTGGTAGGGGGCTCCGCTGTGGGTACACCCTGCTAGGTTTGAATAAGGGGGTGGGGCAGTGGGCACAGAGGGTTCCCTGCCTTCTTTTAAAGGAGGGGGCCCAAGGGGGTTTCTGACCCTAAGGACTCAAAGGTCTGGGTCTGGTGCTGAATTCCTCCTTGGAGGTCTGACTAGTAATGAATCTTTTAACATAGCCACTTCTTTCCCTGTTTTACTCTAGAAGGACTCATCTTTTAACTCCTCCTGAAGATAGCAAACTTTACAAGTTCCCCCTCATGACCTTGTCCTGTTATAGAGCCATGAAAAACTGGCCATATGGAATTTCAGACCACTTTCCTTACCTTTTGTAAAAAAAAAAAAAAAGATCTAAATAGAAAATGGCTGTTCTAGTTTGCTAGCTGCCGGAATGCAATATACCAGAAACAGAATGGCTTTTAAAAAGGGAATTGAATAAGTTGCTAGTTTACAGTTCTAAGGCCAAAAAAAATGTCCCAATTAAAACAAGGCTATAGAACTGTCCAATCTAAGGCATCCAGGGAAAGATACCTTGATTCAAGAAGGCCGATGAAGTTCAGGGTTTCTCTCTCAAGTGGAAGGGCACACGGCGAGCACAGTCAGAGTTTCTCTCTAATCTGGAGAGGTACATGGTGAACACAGTCAGGGTTCTTCTCTCATCTGGAAGGGCACATGGTGAGCATGGTGTCATCTGCTAGCTTCTTCTCTTGGCTTCCTGTTTCATGAAGCTCCCTGGGAGACATTTTCCTTCCTCATCTTCAAAGGTCACTGGCTGGTGGACTCTGCTTCTTGTGGCTATGTCGTTCTGCTCTGCTCTCTCTGAATCTCTTTTGTATGCCTTAAATTTTGCATGGAAAGGTCCCAGCAAATAATTATTGGATGTGTCCAACAGAATACTATTGAACAGAGCATATCGACTCAAAATGAGTCTACTCCTCCTTCTATATAACATAGCATTGAAAGTTTGAAGACAAGAATCAAATCCCCTATTTCTCCTGGAAAAATAATAGTATTTTCCTCTGTAACATGGTGTTTATCTGTTACCATGATCCCTGAAAATTTTTTTTGCAGATATATAAATTTTAATGACTCTTCAACATTTTCTTTCAAACAAAACCCAACCCTGCACTTCTTTCACCAATAGCACACAATTTGATTATTTTTTTCTTGTATCCATATATAGGTTCTTCAAGAATAAAATTTAATTTTCTGTGAGAACAAATCTATCCCCTCGATTTAGATTGAATCATAATTGTTATCACTTAATTTAACAGCTCTGGAGAAGAATAAAGTTGTACTAACAAACCCAGGAATATTTTTCATCTGAGAAAAAATTGGAGTTGCTGGAATGTAATAGAAATAAAGCTTGAAGAGTTGGTGTATAAGGCAAATAGTAGTGGTTTCCATTACTCAGTCAGGACATGCTCTACAAAATATCTTTTCTTCAGAACCTATCTACTAGCTGGGTGTATTGGAAAGAAAACAGGAAGTCTTTGAAAATTTTGAAAGAGATACAATCGCCCTTCCTCCTGAAATACACTCAAGTATAAATAAGTTTGGTGTCCAGCATAGCGTCTACATGATATGATGTTAGGTGGATGAGGTGGACTGGCCCTTAATAGGCAATTCTCCCTCCTTCCGGTTTGTGATCCTGTGCTGGAGAGGATGGTGAACTTGCAGGTGCATATGTAATCAATACTTATGGGAAGAGCTTCTTACCACCTGAATTGCAGAAAATGTTGCATTTGCTGATCTAACACTTTCAGTGGAATCTTCTTGATTATACAGTGTTCCTGAGGATATCAGAAGTATCACATTTCCTGGCTGGACTGTTTTCTAGTGTGTTTTTTTTTTTTTCTGGTTGAAAGACATACCTCTAGCTTCATCAAAAATATTGAGAGTATATGCCTAATAAATTTCTTCACAAATTTTTTTGAGATTGTTTTTTGAAAGAGATTTCTGCTTAAAGAAAAGGAGTAATGCAAGTAAATTATTAGATACAGGAACTGATTACAAATACATAGATCTTCCTGGATAAGATTCTGGGAATTGATACATCAATTTGTTGGAAGTTAAGACAACAATGATGCTGTGTACTCTGGATAAATGCATACAATTAGTGTACGCTAGCAATGGCAAATTATGATTCAGAATATATTCTTTATAGTCATCCCTAAAGAAAGGGCTTATCAAAGACTTTTGGAAACCTGTCTGGTTTATGTGATAAAATATTTTGTTGAGAATTCAAACTCAATGAATGTGGAATAAGGTGGGTCTTTTATTTGCCCTGGAGAGATATCAAAAAATGACAGGCTGAGAATTTTAATCTTAAGATTATGGCACAATTAAAACCAAGAAATTTGCAGCACTGCATAAATCAAATCTCTTTTCTCTGCAAATTACAGTTCTGACGTGGGTATGACTAAAACAGAGTCTGATCCTGTGGATTAATATATTGCAAAATAAATGAATTTACAGCTCTGCCAAAGATATAAAGTGAATAAAATAAATGACCACATCTTTTTTTCCAAAACTGGACGTTACCTCAGAGCAATCTCTCATCTCAAAATGTCATCTAATTTGCCAGTCAAAGAGATGGCTCTGGGATCAGGTGATGAAGAAAGCATTAGTGGTATTCTACCTCACAAAGAACACAGGAGGTCTACAAAAACCTGTGAAATTATTACCTAATATCTTGCATTAATAGTTTAAAAAGACACAGTTCACAATGGGAAAATAACCCAAATTGCTTTTCAGGATCAGTAAAGGAGGACTAAGATTTTAGGAAGTGCTAAGGGAAAGTTGCTGAAAAATGTCCCTGCCTATAAAAACAATTTTTAAAGAGCACAATTGTATCCCTGAAAGAGATCCAGTGATTAGTAAAACCAGCCTTGTCCTGATATAGAGCCATAAAAAACTGGCTATATGGAATTTCAGACAGCTTTCCTTAGCTTTTGTAAAAAAAAAAAAAAAAAAAAAAAAAAAAAAAAAAAAGATCTAAATAGAGAATGGCTTTAAAGTCAAGAGTGCCATTTTGAGGCCATTGCTCTTCATCTTCTAACTTATACTGGGACCAAGCAGCATTACAATAAAAGATAATTTTTTTCCTTTTCAGCTTAGTGATTGGTAGGTCATTCCAATTTTTCAAGATGCAGCCCAGAGGGTTGTCATTTGGGATACTGGATGCTCTGTCTATACTCTGAAAGGAGAAAGATACAGGGATACTCATTCACTGAGGCCCTGTGTCCTTTGTGTCCTTCAGCTGAGAGAATCCCCTGTAACACCTTTTTCACCCCCAGGCATCCCTGGGGGTAGAGACCTGAGATTTTGGAGATGGGTGATCTGAAAGTACCCTCTAACTCGTGAGCCAGACTCAGAGGGCTGATGAGGTAGACTTCTTACCCTGGCAGCTCTGAGCAGAACCTCTGTTCTTCTTCCAACCATGGGGGCAGGAAGTCTTCTGGTGAGCCTCATGCCTGACCCAATTTAAAAACCACCATAAACAGAGGACTTGAAGGGACGGAGGTCCCACTTGGCTAAGCTTAAGACTTGTCTTTTTCTTTGGAAAAGAAATTCAGCGTCTTTGAGAGAATAGAGGTTCTTATGGGATTCATACAAAGGCCATATGCAAAGGAGAAAATGGGCAACAATATCCTGGAGAATTTCATTTGGGGAAAGGGAGTAGAATAGAAGGAGGCAAGACCAGGAATGAATATCTCGTGGAAGACAATAAGGATGGTTCTTCTGGGAAATCCACAAACTCTGCATTACAGGAAGTCTCCCCATGAAAAAATGTTAACACAAACCCAACACTGAGTCTGCATAAAGGACAAAGAACAGTGGAGAAGATAAAGGAGCATGTACCTGGACTTAACAGTTGGAAGCAAAGGGAGGAGAGAGGGGCAGAAAGAAGAGAGAATGCGCCCAAAGCAGGGAAGGACCTAAGTGAGGATTTCATGGTGAGCAGCCCACCCAGATGGGTGGAAAACAGAGGCCAGTGAAAGTGAGAAGACTAAAGACATGGCAGCCAGGAAAAGGTATATAAGAAGAAAGAGCCTAGTGGCATGACAAGAATCAATGTCAAGGGGCATAAATTATGAAGTGCAGATTCTGCTGACCAATGCCTTATGTGGAAAATGACTCTCCTGCCTGGCTCGCCAAAAAGATATAACTGGAGCTCTGCTGACACCAGAGTCGAGCTCTGCTCCAGGCTTGGAGTCTGGCCACAAGGAAGAATTCAAAGACAAGAAAATAAGTAGCCATAAGAAGTGAAGTTTATTGAAAGATTAGTACACACTAAAGAAATTAGCATGGGCATTCTCAAGAGAGAGATGCACTCCAAGTGGCATGGGTTTAGCTTGTTTTTGGGGGAGGTTTTGCTAGCAGTGTTTCTCCATTTCGACCTTTGAATGCCAAGTGTTTTCTTTATTTCAAGGAAAGATAACTATCTGTGCTTATGGTCTCCTGTCATGTACTAAAAGTTTATTCTGCGCACATAGTTTAACCAGGCTTTCTGTTATTAACTAAGAATTCGTTTGGGGCCTATGGTTTTACAACCTTTTTAGTTTGGAAGCTTCGGGTAAGCTTTTTTGTTGTAGGGGGTTTGCAGTTGTGCATTAACTGCTTCAGAGCTGGATAGGAAACCAGGGACTTCTCTCAATGCCCTATTCTAGCCTGTCTCACTACAGTGTGCCAGGTAATGTTCAGTGCTACAAATATTCAGTGAACCAGTTAGGCAAAGTCCCTGGTTTGAAAATGTTAAAGGTAATTAAACTTTAACTTCTAAATACTTCAATATTACTTCAAATTTTGATGGTATATTTTCATTAAAACAGAATTGCAATTCTATATGTATAAAATTACTGGAAGTCAATAGGTGGAAGGTAGGGAAGTTGTTGCTGTCTTCCAGATAGCCAGTTCTGCTTCCTACCTGAAGACCCTTTTAATAGTATAAAATAAATCAAAATATTTACTCTGTTAGTTATAAAGGAGGGCAATCTGCACCAGTTAGCATGCTTTTGATCACCATCAACAGATAATCCAACTGAAAAATACTTATCAATAAAGGGATTTTAACAAAGCAAAGAATACAGAGAAAGTATGGTTTTAGGCACTGTTCCGTCCACAGGTTTATGATGGCATGGAACCTCAGCCCCATTTCTCTGAAATTTTTTGGCTCTGCGTTCCTAGGAATTATTCTGCTCCCTGGGCACCTTCCCTTCCTGCAGTGGGTTTACGGTTGGGAAGTCAACTCTCTTTCTTCCCCTTCCCTCTGTTAAAAGGACACTGCAGCAATTTATCCCACTTGACATGAATTATGTGAAGCATTAGGATAGTATAACTGCAAAAGATTTAATCTCTTCCTTAAGATCCTTTCCAGAATATGTACAAATGTCTAAGAGTGCTACCAGATGTCAAAAATGTCCTGGCATGTCACAACCATTCTGGCAAAACCCATGGGGTGGAGTTGATGGAGACCAGCACAGAGATGAAATGATAATAGTAATAATAATAATAATAGTAATAAACCTGCTGGGGTGATTGAGCCCTGGTGGCTGAGAACTGGGGAGAGGATGATATCAGTTTTGGATTGTGTGAAGGTATCTAAATCAAGGGATCGAAAATGGGTCTCAATGAATAAGGAACAGAGGCTTAAGTATAATTTACAAACAAGGAAACACAAATGACAAATAAATACATGAAAAAATTAACCTCTTCAGTATTTCAAGAAACAAAAATTCAAATAATGACAAGTTTTTATTTGGCATTTATTAAACTAAATACCTGTATTGATATATAAATATATATAGGGCTGGCGATGGTGGTGCAGTGGCAGAGTTCTTGCCTGCCATGCCAGAGACCCAAGTTCAATTCCTGGTACCTGCCCATGCAAAAAAATAATAATGATAATAAAGATATATAAATGCTGGCATGCCTGTGGAGAAATTGGTATAGTCAATTCTTGCTTGTGACAATATAAAGAGTTACAGTTCATTTAAAGGTCTATAGAGAAATAGTATCAATAGGCATAAATATTTTCATAACAACGACTTAGTAATCACTATCTTTAGAATTTTCCCCAAGGATACAATTTGAAGAAAAAAAAGAAAGCAAATAAAGTTTTGTGTATATGTTGTATTTATAATAGGGAGCATTTAGAAGCAACTAAGCTATGCAGCAGTAAAAGAATGGTTAAACATTCCAGGCTTATCAGTTCATTGGAATTTTACACAGCAACCTGAAAGGATAAATATGGAGACTTCGTAGACTTGTAGAAAGTATTAGCTCACTTTGAGTGAAAAAAGGGAAAACCTTTGTCTTCTAAAAGTCGTGCAGCTGAGTGCCACTTGTAGCATGAACCAAGTAAGGCACCTCAAGTAAGTGGTGGAACCTCCCTAAGACTCAGTTTCCTTATATCTGTAATAATAGTAGTTACTTCACAGGGTTATTGTGAAGATCAGATGAGAGAATTCACATGAAGCACTCGGCACAGTGCCAAGTGCATAACAAGCCAAAAAAAGTCACAACTTAAATATTATCATTTCTATGTTTATTTTTTTCCCTGTGATATTAGAGATTAGAAGAGAGCATGAGAAAAAATGGGCGAAAGCTCTTGCGTGGCATAATGGAATGGGTAATTTTTTTGAAATCTAGCATTTCTCTTTATGGCATTTAAAATTATTTTGATTTTTAAAAGTTGATATTTTAAAGAATATTTTCTATGTCCAGAAGCCAACCAGGGTAAAGTCCTCATACCAGAGCCTCTTCTCTTTCTACCAGCCAGAAAGTCAGATTTCACAGTCCTTACATAGCGCAAGTGCTCAGAACAAACATTAAACCAGGGAGTCCAGTGGACCAATGGATCTTTATCTTTTCCATAGCTGTTTGCAGAGAAGTCACTGTTCTTAGATGTCTGATTATTCAACACCTGTGAGAATATATTAGCGCTTCCTGAGAACCCACTCATGTTAGAAATTTCTGCTGTCAGAGGGTCTTTAAAAAAAAAAAAGGACGAACACCAAAAAAAAGGATGGCTTAGCATTTCCTCAGAATGCTCCATTCACAGGAGAGAGTCTTCCACCTGACCTGCTAGGAACAATGGGCCTTTCAGTTTGTCGGCTGCAGTGAATGGGACACTCTGAACCTCATCTCTTTAGGGTTATTATTCTGAAATCCTCATTGTCGGCAATGGCCTCTTGGCAGCTGGACAGTAAAATGCATCTTTCTATCAATTCAGTCTCTTTCTCCGCCCCCCCCCCCGCCTTTTTTTAAAGTTGGTGATTGGCTAAAGAAAGAAAAGCCAGCATAGCTACATTTTTTATCTGTGCACCTGCATTATTTATGCTGTCAGAAACTCAAGGCAAGAGGCTGAAACTGTGATTATTATTGGGCTTGGGAACAGCCAGGACAGGCAAAAGAGATTTTATTTTAATGTGGATGATAGGAAAATAAAATGACAATCCAGGAAGAACAAATTCTAAGGCATGAACTCTTAAAACCATCTGCCAAATAGCTGTGTGAAGAGGATGGCATCTTAATCAAGTGCTTTATCTGTTTCCCAGGCTTCCTGGGTGTTGCCTATTTGCTTACCAACTAGAGAGGGTGGGGGTGGGGTGGCTGGAGTTTGATTCCATTAGCCTTGCAGAGAGCCTTCCCAGGAGGAGGAACAAGGGGGTTCTATTATGAATCATTATCAGAAGTTTTGGGCTTGGGTTTGACTGAGGAATTGGAGCTGCCAGCAGTGCAAAGAAAGACAGGAACATCCAAAATGGCTTCTGTGGCTTGAGAGATTAAACATCATCTTTTGCTATTGAAATGGATGGAAACTCTCTGAAGGGCAAGCCATCATAAGACAGGGGATGTGCTCATGTACTTTTCCAGAGGCACTTTTCTAATTATAATAACTAGAAAATTATCTTCAAGTCTATAATTTTATGCAGGAAAATAGGCATGCAACTGACAAATGGGAAAGGATGGGGAGAGTCCGTCGTGTACACGGACAAATTTTCACCGGGAACTGTAATCCTGGGAGTTTTCTGTGGCTCAACCTATATAAATCCTATAATTCAAGGCATTTTAAGGATGTTGAGTTTCAGAGGATAATCTATTTGCTAAGAGTGTGCATGGTGGGGCAAAAGAATGTGATATTGTTCAGGACTGCCATTACATAGTGCAGACATGTACTGCACAAAAGGGACATTTGCATAGTGGTCCTTGTGCCAATAGAAAATATATTTGTTCTATAATGAGCAGGTTTACCTTTGTTTTGGGTTTTTTTTTTTTTTTTGAGCAGGTTTATCTTTATCATTAGAAAAGAAATGAAAGAGAATGCTACTTAAATTTTTTTCATTGACCTTGACCTAGATTCCAATCTGCCATTTACCAACTAAATGTCCTTGAACAGATTTGTCTGTTACCTCTTCATTACAGTGGCTTACAAAACTCTCTATAAGCTGCCCCATTATTGCCCACCTCATCACATCATTCTGCTCCTTTTCAATTCCTCAAATATGCCATCCTGCCTCTCATCTCTGAGGTTCTAAATGCACTGTTTCTGTTTAACTCTTCTCCTAATCCTCAAATGGCTCATTCTTCTTTCTCCTTCAATTTAGGGTCACATGTGAGAGACCCCTTTCATGAAACCATGGATTAAGTTAGGTCTTCCTAGACTAGCCCTTGATAGCTACTACTCTCTATCACTCACTATTTATTAGATGTTGGAATTCTTCAATACATTGTAAGCTCCATGAGGCCAAGGTCTGTGTTCTTTTTGTTCACCATTATATTCCCTAGCTCAGCACAGTTTCTGTCATACAGAAGCCACTCGTTGAAGATTTTTGAATGAATGAATGAATAAATGAACAGAAGTAAATAATCCAGGATTTTTTTTAGTTTTGAATAGTCAGTGGCAATAAGTCAGTAAAGGACAAAGATGTTCTGATATATTTGCATTAGTGTTCACTTGGTTTCAAATTACAGAGCACCCACTCAACCTAGCTTAAGCCATGGGTATGGTGTTGGGGCAGCTCATTGAATCTTAAGAGGAATAATAGGAACTGGAAAGACTCTGGGGAACTCAGAGACTACAGCTACTATATCTAGGGAATTGTGCTTGTAGGTCTCTGTCTCTAAACCTGCCATCATTCGCTCAGAAGTTTACATTGTTACTCATTTCTAAGTGGGCAGCCTTGATGGGTCAGAAATCTTCCTTTCATCTTAATTTTGTGATTCTCCTGCTTTGGGGAAGTTGCCCCCATTGCCTCTCCTCTCCTACCCTATTTTCAACTCTATTTCATGGCAATTAAGGATTTCATTCCATATAAAATATAAATTCCATATAAAATTCCATATAAAAATAGCTTGGAGAAAAGAACAGTGTTGTCTTATGACTCTGGAAATGCTCTTTGAGTCCTTCCCATCCCCAGTGCAACTGAATCGAGGCACTCCAAGCCCTCTCTTCTATTTGGTAAAGTAGCTGATTTCATAGCTAAGCTCTAAGGATACTGATAACTTCACATTATGGGAAACTCATCCTAATTTTACATGTGAAAAAAATCAAGGCCCTAAAATGCTTCAGTGATGGGCTTAACTCACAGACTGTTTTAGTGGGAGATGGGTTGGAATGCATACATCCTTTGGCCCTCAGCTCAGTGCCCTTTGAATGGCTGTATTCTTCAGAGAGAACTTACACTTTGGTTCTATGGTTGATACCTATATATAAAAAATAATGTTGCATCCCCTAACATAGAGATAGAAGTGCAGGAAATTAAAAAAGCCTCAGGACAGAGTTGACTGGGCAGATCCCCAAGATAGCTTTGGATATTAACTGTGTTATTCCAGCCAGTCTAAGAAAAGCTCCTTGCTGAAAGGCTGGGGCAGTTCTTAATTGTATCTGACAGAGAGTGAGCTGTGTTGCTACTTGGTTCCTTTTTACAGTTTCACTCCTTCTGTAGATAGAAATTTTGGAATCAGAGAACTTGATGAAACTGACAAAGATCCACAAGGGTTACCCTCTGCTTTCTGGGAAGACTTCAGCAAACTCCCTGCAATAGGTTTTTCAGAAATGGGTTTGTTCCCAGCTCCAAAGGCCATCACCCTCTGCTGAGGTGCCATAGCACTTTGATGGATTTTCTTGAGATAATTTCTTCCCCTCTCTGACCTACTAGCTCCTTCATTTCTTCCATAGGAACTTGCCCAAAGTATGTATACAGCACATATTTGTTGCCTGTATTAATTTTCTTTTGCTGCTATTAAAAATTCTAAAAATTTGTGGCTCATGACAATGTAAATTTATTATTTTGCTGTTCTAGATATCAGAAGTTTGAAGTGGGTCTCTATGTTTTTAAGAAAAGCTCCAGAAACTGCCAAGTGACATCACCACTTACCTCCCATTGGCCTGTCCTTGGTCACAAAGCCACAAAGCTGTAAAGGAGGCTGGGAAATTTATTTATTCTGCACAGATATTTTCCAGCTAAAGAGCCTCTTTCTATGGAAGAAGGAAAAATGTGTACTGGAGGATGACTAGAAGCTGCCGCCACAGACATGATGGCTGCCCCTTTAAATCTCTGAAGGCCTGTCATGGGCACAGAAGGAGTCAATGAACTCTTTGTAGCATCAAAGAGCAAAATATGAACCTGCTATTAAAGTTATAGAAGGGGGCTTTTGGCTCATCTTAAGGGAGAACTTTGTAAGAGAATAATCCCACAATGGGATGACCTGACAGTTTGTAGTTGGGAGCTCTCCATTACTGGAAATTATTCAGGCAGCAGGTGTTTACCTCTCAGGGATAGTATAAAGGAATTCTTTCGATGGAAGGAAAATAGGACTGGGTGACCACCAAGATATCTTCTACTCTAAGAATCTGTGAAATCTACCATTTCTTAAGGTCTTTAAGATCTGTAATGAAGTCCCTTTTTTTCTTTCTTTCTTCTTTTTCTTTTTTTAACATGGGCAGGCACAGGGAATCGAACCTGGGTCTCCGGCATGGCAGGTGAGAACTCTGCCACTGAGCCACCATTGTCCACTCAATGACCCTTTTTTATCTAGTTATTGTTGATTTGAGTCTTCTCTCTTTTCTGTGATCACTATTCCTAGGGGGTTATTAATTCTAATAGTTTGTTCAAAGAACCAACATCTGGCTTTCTCATTTTCTCTACTGTACTTTTGTTTTTCATTTCATTAAATTCTGTTTTCTTTGTTATTTCCTTCCTTTTATGTTTTGGTTTTTATTTTGCTCTTCTTTTTCAAACTGCTTATGTTAGAAACTTAGGTCAGTGATTTTCAGCCTTTTAAAAAATTAAATACTTTTATTGAGGATGATAAAATAAAATAGAATGTGTGAAAATGCTGTGTAAACCATAAAGCACAATACAAGTTTGTGCTATTCTTGCTACTCTTTCAGTGACTGTACCCTCACACTTCATGACCTCATGCAATAATGGTTTGGGAAGTTTTATGTCTGCTTTTTATAGTTTTTGTATATCCTTCAGTTGTCACTTTTGCTTTTGGGAGCACCCTGTCTGCATTCTACTTTGCTAATTAGTATTGGGTTATGAAACCAAGTAAACAAACCTGTTATAAGATGTCAAATAAGTCTCAAAATTCTTTGGATTTAGACCCTGGGCAAGTTATTTAACTTCTCAGTGCCTCCATTTCTGCACCATTTCAGGTTTTCTTCATCTGTTCCTGTGAATTCAAAATTTCCCTTTTATCTTTCTTTAGCTTTTAGCATTTTTAACCAGTTATGTTTAAGTGTGAATCTCTTTACGTTTATTCTACTTAGAGTTCATTAAGCTTCTTGGAAGTGCAGGTCAATGTTTTTTGCATATTTGAGTTTTCAGCCACTGTTTCTTTGAATGTTTTTTTCTTCTGCTTCTTTATCTCCTCTCGTTCTGGTACTTGCAATATGTATGTGTTTGTACACTTAATAGTGTCCACATTTCTTTGACGCTCTGTTCATTTTACTTCATTCTTTTTACTCTTTGTTGTTTGGATTGCATAATCTCTATCAATCTGTCTTCTATTTTGGTAATTTTTTTCTTCTGCCAGTTCAAATATACTATTGAGATGCTCCAGTGAATTTTTCACTTCAATTATTATTCTTTTCAACTCCAGAATTTTCTCTTGGTTCTTCTTTGTAAGTTCTAACTCTTTATTGATAGTCTCTATATCATGAGACATTATCATTGTAGCTTCTTTAACTTCATTAAGCATGGTTGCCTTTAGCACTTTTGACATATTTATACTGGCTGCTTTGAAGTCTTTGTCTGGTAAATCTGCCATCTGGGCCCTCTCAAAGGTAGTTTCTTTTGCCTAATTCTTTTCCTGTATGTAGGTTATACTTTTCTGTTTCTTTGCTTGTCTCATGATTTTTCTGTTGAAAAATGGATAGTTAAGGTAACATACTATGGCAACTCTAGACACTGATTCCCCTCCCCCTTTCTGGGCCTTGTTTCTGATGTTGTTTGCTTGTTTATTATTTTATTTATTTGTTTAGTTGACTTAACTAAGCTATTTTAGTGAGGTCTATTACTTCCACAATGTGGAACCTCTGTTGTTGCTTCTCCAGGGTGCAGTTTTAGGCATGCACACAGTCACCTGGTATGACTAGTTTTTAGCAGGGCCCTCTTTGATGTTCAGTCTTCCTGATCTCTGTGTTAAGTTGTCCGCCTTGTTTAATGTCACATCTAGCTGTTACACTGTGCTAAATTCTGGCTGATTACCCTATTGTTTTCAGCAATCCTCTGGGGCATAAATTGTGTCCCTTGGGCTAATACAATTAAATTTGGGCAGAAGTAGTTTTAATTACCCCCATTAAGGAAATATATTTTTATTAAAGTATAGGTTACAGAAAAAATCATACGGAAAATAATGTTCCTATATCCCTACCCCCTCAAACATGTAGTTTACCCTTTTTAATAAAAAGACTTGTTTTAGTGTGGCACCTTTTTTACAATTGATGAAACATTGCTATTGCAATTACACTATTAATTAGAGTCCATAGTTTGCATTAGGATTCACTGTTGTGTTGTGGTTATTTAAAAAATGTATTTTATATTCTACTAACATATATATACAACCTAAAATTTCCTCTTTTAATCACATTCAAATATATAATTGTTAATTACATTCACAATGCTGTCTTACCATCAGCACCATCCTTTACCAAAATTTTCCCATCATTCAAACCAGAAATTCTGTAGCAATTAAGTATAACACCCATTCTCTATCCCTACCCTGGCCTCTGATAACCTGTATTCTGGTTTCTGACTCTCGTTCTAATTATTTCCTATCAGTGAAATCATACAATACTTGTCCTTTTGTGTCTGGCAAATTTCACTCAACATAATGTCTTCATGATTCATCCGTGTTATTGCATATATCAGAACTTCATTTCTTTTTATGGCTGAATAATATTCCATTGTATGTCTGTATTTCATGTTTTTATCCATTCCTTTGTTGATGAACACTAAGGTTGCTTTCAATCTTTGGCAATTGTGAATAATACTGTTAGGAAAATCAGCTGTGTAAATATCTATTCATGTACCTGCTTATAATTATTTGGGGTATACACCTGGAAGTGGAATTTCAAGGTCATACAGTAATTCTATACTTAACTTTCTGAGGAACTGCCAAACTGTTT
The DNA here is from genome assembly GCA_004026745.1 of Myrmecophaga tridactyla. Classification (NCBI taxonomy): domain Eukaryota; kingdom Metazoa; phylum Chordata; class Mammalia; order Pilosa; family Myrmecophagidae; genus Myrmecophaga; species Myrmecophaga tridactyla. Next base: position 42,621 of record PVIY010011444.1, read on the forward strand.
TCATCAGATTTGCACCATTTTACATTTTCACCAACAATGAATGAATAATTATTATTTTTCCATATCCTCCCCACACTTGTTATTTTCTGTGGTTTTTTTTTTTTTCAGTAATGAGTCATTCTAGTAGATGTGAAATGGTATCTTTGTGGTTTTGATTTGCATTTCCCTAACAACTAATGATGTCGATCATCTTTTCATGTGCTTATTGGTCATTTGTAAATCTTTTACTCCATTTCTAACTGGGTTATTTGTCCTTCTGGTGTTGACTTGTAGAATTTCTTTATCTATTCTGGATATGAAACCCTTTTTGGATGTGTAGTTTCCAAGTATTTTCTCCCATTCTGTAAATTTTCCTTTTCCTTTCATGAGGGAGTCCTCTGATGCACAAAAGTATTTAATTTTGATGAAGTCCCATTTATCTATTTTTTCTTTTCATTTCTATTTTTTTTTTTCTTTCTTATGTGCAAAGTCTAAGAAACCATTGCTTTAACAAGGTCCTGAAGATGCTCCCCTATACTTTCTTCTAGGTATTTTATTGTATTGATTCTTATATTTAGGTCTTTGATCCATTTTGGTCAATTTTTGTATGTGGCATCAGGTAGGGGTGTCTACCTGCATTCTTTTGCATATGCACATTCTGTTTTCCCAGCACCATTTGTTGAAGAGATTGTTCTTTCCCCATTGAGTGGATTTGGCACCTTCATTAAAAAACAACAGGATACAGGGGAGGTTTATTTCTGAACTCTTACTTTGATTCCTTTAGTCTTATGTCCAGTGTCATGATAAATTGATTATTGTAGCTTTGTAATAAGTTTTAAAATTGGGAAGTGGGAATCCTCCAACTTCATTCTTCTTTTTTAAGATGTCCTCAGCTATTAGAGTCTCTACCCTTTCATAGAATTTGATGATTGGCTTTTCTATTTCTACAAAGAAAGATTTTTTTTTTTTTGATTCCTCCTCAGTTTTTTTATTACTAGTGTATAGAAACACTACTGATTTGGGGGAATTGGTCTTATACCCCACCACTTTGCAGAATTCATTAATTAGCTCTAATAGCTTTGTTGAAGATTTTTCAGGATTTTCTATATATAGGATCATGTCCTTTGCAGTTTGGGAAAGTATTGCTTCTTCCTTTCCAATTTGGATGCCTTTTATTTCTTTTTCTTGCCTGATCTGACTAGAACTTCCAGTACAATGTTGAATAACAGTGATGACAGTGGGGATCTTTGCCTATTTCCTGGTCTTAGAAGGAAAGCTTTCAGTCTTTCACCACTGAGTATGATTTTAGCTGTGAGTTTTTCATATATGACTTTTATGATGCTGATGAAGTAGCCTTCTGTTCCTAGTTCTTTAAGTGTTTTATCCAGAAGAGTTGTTGGATTTTGTCAAAGGCCTTTTCTGCATAAATTGAAATGATCATGTCTTTTGTTTTTTCCCTTTATTCTATTAATGTTTCAAAATTAAATAAAGTAATTGATTTTCTTATGTTAAACCACCCTTGCAAACCTGGGATAAATCCCACCTAATCATTGTTTTAGTTTGTTAAATGCTGCCAGAATTCACTATACCAGAAATGGAATGGCTCTTAAAAAGGGACTTCATTAAGTTTCAAGTTTACAGTTCTAAGGCCATAAAAATTTCCAAACTAAGGCAACTAGAGAAAGATAACTTTACTCAAGAAAGGTCAATGTCTGCCACATGGGAAGCCACATAGCTGGCATCTGCTGGTCCTTGTTTCTGGTTCTTTTGCTTCCAGGCTTTAACTTGGCTCCAATGGGACAAAACTCCAGGTTCTGGCTTGCTTAGCATTGCATGGGAAGGCACATGACAATGTCTGCTGGGCTCTGCATCTCCAAACATTGTGTCTAGGCATCTACTCTCTCTGTCAGCACTCCAAGCATCTCCAACTTTCTGCATCTCTGTTGACTCTGAAGCAACTGCAATTTTCTCCAAAATGTCTCCCTTTTAAAGGACTCAGTAAACTAATCCAGACCCACCTTAAATGCACAAAGTCACATCTCCATGTACTCAGAAGGCCATACCCACAAATGGGTGAGTCAATCTCTATGGAAACAATCTAACCAAATGTTTCCATCCTGTAATATTGAATCAGGATTAAAGATGTGGCTTTTCTGGGGTACACAACACTTTCAAACCAACATGATCATGATATATAACTATTGCAATGTGCTGTTAGATTTGGTTTGCTAGTAATTTGATAAAGATTTTTGCATCTATATTCATAGGGATATTTGTGGTAATTTTCTTTTCTTGTGGTATCTTTACCTGGCTTTGGTATTAAAGTGATGTTGGCCTCATAGAATGAATTAGGAAGTATCCCCCCACCCCACCACACCCCTTTTCAGTTTTTTTTGGAACAGTTTGAATAGGATTGGTGTTAATTCTTCTGGAAATGTTTGGCAAAATTCCCCTGTGGTGCCATCTAGTCCTGGACTTTTTTATGCTGGGAGGTTTTGATTATGGACTCAATCTCTTTACTTGTTATTGGTCTGTTGAGATCTTCTATTTCTTCTAGAGTCAGTATAGATACTACAGTATAGGTAGTTTGTGTATTTGTCCATTTCATGTAGGTTATCTAATTTGTTGGCATATAGGTGTTCATAGTATCCTCATATAATTTTTCTTTCTTTGAAGTTGGTAGCAATGCCCCCCATTTTCATTTTTTATCTTAGTTATTTGTATCCTTTCTCTTTATCAGCCTAGTTAAAATTTCATCTGTTTTATTGATCTTTTCAAAGAACCAACTTTTGGGTTTAGTGACTCTATTATTTTTTTTAGTCTCTATTTAATTTATCTCCATTCTAATCTTTATTATTTCCTTCCTTCTTCTGATTTTGGGTTTAGTTTGATCTTCTTTTCTCAAATCTCCCAGTTCTGAGGATAGATCTATGAACTGAGATCTTTTCTTTTCTTTTCTTTTTAAATATAAGCATGTAGAGCTTAAATTTCACACTCAGCATGACTTTCCTGCATCCCATAAGTTTTGGTAAATTGTATTTTCATTTGCCTCAAGTATTTCCAAATTTCCATTTTTCTTTCGCCCATTGGTTGTTTAGAATGCATTGTTTAATTTTTCACATGTTTGTGAATTTTCCATTTTCCCTCTGTTATTTCTATCTCCATTATATTGTGGTCAGAGAAGATATATTGTATGATTTCAATAGGTTTTTAATTATTGAGACTTGTTTTGTAACCTAACATATGGCCTATTCCACAGAATGATCCATGTGCACAAGAAAAGAATGTATAATCTGCTGATGCTGGGCAAAATGCAAGTTGTTTATTACTATCGTTCAAATCTCCTATTTCCCTATTGATCTTCTGACTACATTTTCTATCTATTACTGAAAGTGATATATTGAAGTCACCAACTATTTTTGTTGAACCATCTATTTCTCCATTCAAATTTGTCAATATTTGATTCATTTATTTTGGTACTCTGCTATTCAGTGCATATATATTTGTAATTGTTATATCTTGTGATTGAATTGACCTGCTTATCAATATGTAGTGACCTTCTTTTTCCCATAACCAGTTTCTGATTTAAAGTCCATTTCATCTGTTAGTATACCTACCATACTGTAGCTCTCTTTATGATAGTATTTACATCATATATTTTTTTCCATCCTTCCACTTTCAACCCACTTGTATCTTTGAATTTAATGTGAGTCTCTTATAAAGAGAACTTAATTGTATCATGCTTTTTTTACCCATTTTTCCAATCTCTGACTTTTGATTGAAGAGTTTGATACATTTACATTTAAAGTAAATACTGATAATGCAGGATTTTCCTCTGCCATTTTGCTATTTGGTCTTTATAAGTCTTATACCATTTTTGTCCTTCAATTCTTCCATTAATGCCTACTTTCATATTTATTTGATTTTTTCTGTGTTTTACCATTTTGAGTCCCTTCTCATTTCTTTCTGCATATATTTTTCATATATTTTCTTTGTGGTTACAATAGGGCTTAAATTTAACATCCTAAATCTGTAACAATCATGTTTGATTTGATGCCAGCTTAACTTCAGTAGCATACAGAAGCACTGTTCCTATACCCCTCTATCCCCCCACCTGTTTTTTGTACTTGTTACAGATTGTATCTTTATATGCTGTATGTCCAAAATCATGGATTTATCAATACTTTTTATACATTTGTATTTTAGAACTTATAAGAAGAAAAAAGTGGGTTAACATACCAAAAAATACAATACCGTGGTACTGGCATTTATAATTACCTACATGGTTACCTTTATAAAGGTATACTTATATAAAGGTAAAAGATCTTACAAGAGAGCTTTATTTTTTGTGTGTCACTTTGATCCACTCTCCAGTGTCTTTTCCCTTCAGTCCAGAGAACTTCCTTTAACATTTCTTATAGGTCAGGTCTAGTGGGATGAGCACCCTTAGCTATTGTGTGTATGTGTGTGTGTGTGCGCTATTTTGTGGGGGCTCACATTTCATTCTTTTTCCATGTGAGTATATCACATGGAAACATACATATTATTGAAACACCATTTGTTGTATTTTTGTTTTTTTGTTTTTTCTTCATTCTTTGTTTTGGGAAGTGCATGGGCCAGGAATCAAACCCAGGTCTCCGGCATGGCAGGCGAGAATTCTACCACTGAACTACCCTTGTCCCCTCACCTCAGTTTTTTGTATCTGGTAATATCTTTAACTTTCCTCCATTTATAAAAGGCTTTCTTGCAAAACAGAGGATCTTTGTTGGCAGTTTTTAATTTCAGCACATTAAATATTTCATTCTACTGCCTTCTTGCTTCCATGATTTCTAATGAGAAATTGGCATTTAATCTTATTGGGACTCTCTCATACATAACAGATTACTTTTCTCTTGAATTCTCTCCATGTCCCTGGCATGCAACAGTGTAACTACTACATGTCTAGCAGTAGTCATCCTCTAATTTATCTGGGTTGGGGTATTTTGGGATTCTTGAATGTTTATATTCATGTGTTTCTTTAAATTTGGGACGTTTTTTGCAATTATTTCTTTGAATATTCCTTTTGCCTCTTTCTGTCTTTCTTCTCTTTTTAGACTTCCATAATGCATGTATAGGTATGCTTGATAGTAACCACAGGTCTCTGAGGCTGTGTTTACCTTTTTTCATTCTTCTTTCTTTCTGCTTCTCAGCCTGAGTCATTTCAATTGTCTTGTCTTCCAGCTCACTGCTTATTTCTTCTGCCAGCTCCAATCTATGTTGAAGCCTTCTACAGAATTTTTCATTTCTGTTATTGCCTTTTTTTTTCTTTTTTCTTTTGGCATGGGCAAGCACTGGAAATCGAACCCGGGTCACTGGCATGGCAGGTGAGAACTGTGCCTGCTGAGCTGCCATGGCCCATCTTGTTATTGCCTTTTTTTAACTCCTATATTTCTCTTTGGCTCTCTTTTAAAAATTTCTATCTCTTTATTCAGATTGCCTTTTTATTCATTAATTGTGTTCTTGATATCCTTTTGTTCCTTCTGCATGTTTTCCTTTATCTCCTTGAGCATATTGAGGATCATTTTTTTAAAGTCTTTGACTGGTTTTTTTGGTTTGCTAAAGCTGCCAGAATGCAATATACCAGAAATGGGTTGAATTTTTCAAAGGGGATTTATTAGGTTACAAATTTACCATTCTAAGGCCATGGAAATGTCCAAATTAAGGCATCAGGAAGAAGATGCCTTCTCTGAGGAAAGGCTGCTGGTAGCTGGGGTTCTTCTGTCATATGGGAAGGTACATGGCAACATCTGCTGGTCCTTCTCTCCTGAGTTCTGGCTTCAGTGAATCTCACCCAGCTCCTGTGGGCATTTCTCCCATGGGCTTGTTTCTCCTGGGGCAGTTCTGTCTTAGCTCTCTGGGCTTCTTCTGGGTTTTTTTGTATGTTTGTTTGTTTTTTAATCCTCTTCACAAAGGACTCTAGTAAAGCATTAAGACCCACCTGGAATGGACTGGGCACATCTCAATTGAAATAGCCTAACAAAAAGATACCACCCACAGTAGGTATGCCCACACAAGAATGAATTAAAAGAACATTGTCTTTTCTGGAGTACATAACACATTCAGATCTGCACATCAGATATGTCCAAAGTCTGGTCTTTTCATTTATGTTTTCTGGATTTTTATCTTGTTCCTTTGAATGGACCATTATCTCCTGTTTTTTGTTTTGTTTTGTTTTGTTTTTATCTTGTAATCTTTTGTTGAGCCCTGTACATGTTAATATTTTACAGTGGTAACTCTGGGATTTAGTCCCTGAGCTATATGTTCCTTAAGTTTGTATCCAACTAGTGACATAGGACAGATTTCCTTGAATATGGGAGTTAACAAAAAGAAAAGAAACAAACCCACATGAAAATCATCTTTCACAGTCCTTGTAAATTGCTTTCTTGCATTGGCTGGTGCTCTCCTTCAGAGTTAAATTATGCTTTAGTGGCACATAAGTTTTGACTATGTTATATTTTGGGTTTTGTTTAAAAATATTTCTTTAACTTTTTTCTTGCATAGTATAACATATTTACAAAGCGAAGAAATAAAAAAGCAATAGTTTCAAAGCACTCTTCAACATGTAGTTAGTTACAGGACAGATCCCAGAGTTTGTCATGGGCTACCATAAAATTCTCTCAGATTTTTCCTTCTAGCTGCTCCAGAATACAGGAGACTAGAGGGCTTAAATATTTTTTAATCACCACAATCAACTTTTTTCTTTCTTTTTTGTGAAAAATAACATATATACAAAAAAGCAATAAGTTTCAAGCACAGCACCTGGTTGTAGAACATATTTCAGAGTTTGACATGGGTTACGATTTCACAATTTTAGGTTTTTACTTCTAGCTACTCTGAAATATTGGAGACTAAAAGAGATACCACTCTTTTGATTCACTGAATCATGAATAATGATTCAGCAATCTTATTCATTTGTTAAATCCTATCTTCTCTGTATAACTCCACCATCATCTTTGATCTTTCTATCCCTCTCTTTAGGGGTGTTTGAGGTGTTTCTAAGTTGCAATTTAAATACTCTTTTTTTAACATGGATTATTTAGAAATGTATTGCTTAGTTTCCATTTGGGGATTTTCTATTTGTCTTTTTGATATTGGTTCCTAACTTTATCCAACTGTGTACAGAGACTATATTCTGTGATTTCAATCATTTTAAATTTGTTGAGACGTTTGTTATAACCCAAAATATAGTCTGTTTTGGTAAACGCAGCTGAAAAAAATGTGCATTTTGCAATTATTGGGAGCATTATTCTACAATATGTAGTTATTTCAGGTTTGTCAATTGTAGTATTGAAATCTGTATCTCTGCTGTTTTGTGTATGTGTGTGTGTGCTTGTTTGTTTTATTTTGGGGTTGCTTGTTCTATGAGCTACTGAGAAAGACATGCTAAATCAACACTGAATTTTTTTCACTCAGCAAAATTATCTGGATATTCATACTAGGATTTTGCATGCTTCGATAGTTCATTCATTTTATTAGTATTATTCCCTGGTATAGCGGTACCACAGTTTATTTACCCATTTACCCATTGAAGAAATCTGGGTACAGAATTTTTCTGTATCTTTTATTTGGACAATTTTGTTTTATGTATTTTGATGCTATTTAATTAGGTGCATGCAAATTTGGAATTGTGAATTATGAATTGTTCCAATATAACTCTAGTAGTATTTTTTGTTTAAGTCTAGTTTAATAATAACTATAACTATACTATTTACACAATTTTTCTTTTGGTAGCCTTAGTATGTTAAAGAATTCTCCACCTTTTCACTTTTAGCCTTTTTATGCCCTTATTTAAAAAGTATGCCTCTTGGGCCAGGCCATGGTGGCTCAGCAGGCAGACTTCTCGCCTGCCATGCCGGAGACCCGGGTTCAATTTCCGGTGCCTGCCCATGCACAAAAGAAAAAAAAGAAGTATGCCTCATATGCAGTAGAGTTAGGTTTTGCTTTTTTAGTACAATCTGCTATTTATTTTTCTGCTATTTATTGTCTTTCAGTCTGTTTGCATGTCATGGTATTTATTTATATACTTGACTAAATTTTTTACCTTACTATTACTTTCTATTTATTCTACCATTTATTTATTCTTTTTTCCTCCTGTTCTGCTTCTTTGAGGAGCCAAGTAATTTTAAAATTATTTTCATACTCTATTAGCTTGTTAGCTGTAGGTACTTTTATTATATTGGAGGATGCTGTAAGATTTACAATGTGCATCCTTACCTTGTTAGAGATTACTATTAATTAGTACTTTTACCATCATGCAAAGATCTTAGAATACCTTATTTTTCCCCTTTACTCCTTGTGCTAATGTTGTTCTATATTTTAAATCTAAGTATATTTAAAACCCCACAAGGCATTTTTATTTTATAAAATTGGTATTCATTTAGATTTATCTATGTATCTACCCTTTCTATTTCTCTGTGTTTTCATCTGGGATCATTTTTCTTTTGCCTGAAAAACTCTTTATACCTTTTATGTATTTCTGCTAGAATAAATTCTCTCAGTTTTTTACTGAAAATGTCTTATATCACCTTCAGTTGAATTTTTTTAAATAAATATTTTATTTTGGGATTAGTGTAGATTCACATGCAGTTTATGAAATAATATAGAAAGATCCCATATACCCTTTATCCAGTACCCCCTATTTACAGGTAACATCCTGTAAAATAGTAGAATAATGTTACAACCAGGATACTAATATTGATACAGTCAAGGTACTCAACATTTCCATCATTAGGAGAATTTCTCATGTCACTCTTTTGTAGTCAAAGGCACTTCCCTCCCTTCTTACTTCCTCTTGAACCCCTGGCAATCAAGGATCAGTTCTCCATTTTTAAAATTTTGTCATATCAAAATGTTATATAAATGGAGTCTTACTGTATATGAACTTTGGGATTGGTTTTTTTCACTCAGCAAAATTATCTGGACATTCATACTAGGATTTTGCATGCTTTGATAGTTCATTCATTTTATTAGTATTATTCCCTGGTATAGAGGTACCACAGTTTATTTACCCATTCACCCATTGAAGAAATCTGGGTTGTTTTCAACTCTTGGCTACCACAAAGACAGCTGCTAATAAACATTTGCATATGAGCGTTTGTTTTAGCATAGTCTTCATTTCTCTGGAATGTCCAGAAGTGCAATTGTTGGGACATGTGGTGGTTGCATGTTTAATTCTTTTTAGAAACTAATAAGCAGTTTTCCAGAGTGGCAGTACCACTTTACATTTCCATCAGCTATGTGTGAGTGATCCATTTCTCCACATCATTTGCAGCATTTTATGCTTTCATTATTTTTCAATTCAGCAATTCTGATAGGTATGTAATAATATCCCATTATGGTTTTAATATGCATGTCCCTAATGGCTAATCATATTGAAAATCTTTTATTGTGCTTCTTTGTCATCTGTATATATCCTTTGATGAAACATCTCTTCATGTATTTCACCCATTTCTTTCACCCAACTTACTGTTGTTCTTATTGTTTTACTGTTGAGTTTTAGGAGGTCTTTATTTGGTCTAGATTCTACCTTTATATAGTCTAGATATATACGTATTCTGGATATGAGTCCTTATGCAGATATGTAGTTTGCAAACATTTTCTCTGAGTTGATAGCTTGTCTTTTTATCCTTGTAACAAGATGTTTTATAGTGCCAAAGTGTTTAATTTTAATGAAGTCCTATTTATGAATTATTTCTTTTATGGATTGTACTTTTGCTGTCATCTAAAAATGGTTCATCTAGTTCTTGGCCCCAAAGATATTCTCTAATGTTTTCTTCTAAAAGTTTTATATTTGGGAGAGGTCCAAGATGGTGGCTTAGCGAGGTGTAGAATTCAGTTCATCTGCCAGAGCAGCTAGTAAATAGCCACGAACACTACAGAACAACTGCTGAGGCCACATCAGTGACCGGACATGCAGCGTACACCAGTGTGGACAAGCTGGACCAACTGTGATTCCTCCCAGAACTGCGAGTCCCCCAAGCCATGGAGGCTGGTACCCCTCCCCCACAGGCTGGCTCCAGAAGGGGAAAGGAAAGGAACTTTAGCAAGGGGCTGAGCTCAACCAAGCTCCAATTGTGGAGTTAATTAACAAATTCTGACTACTAAAGATAGATCCCCCAGCTCAGCTGAAACTGGATTAAAAGCTGAGGTTGCTAGTTTTTGCCCCACAGAATGGGGGCAAGGCTGACAGAAAAAGAAAAAAAATTAAAAACAGAGGGTTTTTTTGGATTGGACAACACAAAATACTTAAAAGGGTCTGGGCCCTGAAGGAAAGGAGGGGGCGCATAGGAGATATATAGAGCAGTGTACCAACTTAAGCTCTTGATTGGCAAACCTGAGGAACAGGGGTCCTGCTCTGAAAAGAATGATTTTTTTCTTTTTTTTCTTTTGTGGCTGTTTCTGCAGCTTAACTACTCTTTGGATACAACTGCAAGGCTTCTCAGGTTCCAACTGCCCCAGGCCAGGGCGTAATTAAGCTTGTCTGAGAGACAGAGTCTGGTGAGGTGAAAAGAAGTAATTCCCTGGAGGCTGTGCCTTCCCCAGGAGAAGGATGGGACCCAGCTTAGATAGAATCCCTCCCTCAAGGAATTCAGACCCCAGGGCCTAGAAAACCGAAGCAATTAAAGCCAGCCTAAAACCTCTCCTCTGACTCAACCACACCCCCAGCAGGGAGAGTCTGCTGAAGTTAAAGGTTCCACATCACTTTATGCTGGTGGGACTTGTAGGCAGACAAGCACCACATCCTGGGAAGGACAGGAAAACACAGAGTCTAGAGGCTTCATAGGAAAGTCTTTCAACCTGCTGGATCTCACTCTCAGGGAAAACTGAGGCAGGTGATTCTTTCCTTCTGAGGGGAAGCCAGTCTGATCTGGGAAAATCAGACTGGGGTCTACAATATCTAATTAGACCCTCCTCAGGAAAAAAAAGGCACCATACAGGCAGGGCAAGAAACAAGAACTGAAAAATTCTGATCTGTTAAACAAAACCTATGCTGGAGGTCTAGAATAAGCTGAACTGAATGTCAAAGAACAGATCAACAATGCCATCCAGCAAGAAAATCCTAGGTAAAAAAAAAAGTGAAAACAATCTCCAGAATAAACTAATTAAGGAAAGTAAATGCCTAAATGCCAGCAAAAAAATAATGAATCATACTAGGAAAATCAAAGATATGGCTCAGTCAAAGGAACAAACCAACAATTCAAATGAGATATAGGAGTTGAAACAATTAATTCAGGATTTTCAAACAGACATGGAGAATCTCATCAAAAATCAAATCAGTGAATTGAGGGGGGATATAAAGAAAGCAAGGGATGAACAAAAAGAAGAAATTGAAACAAATCACAGAACTTATGGGAATGAAAGTCATGGTACAAGAGATGAAAAAAAAACAATGGAAACCTACAATGTTAGATTTCAAGAGGCAGAAGATAGGATTAGTGCACTGGCGGACAGGATACCTGAAATCTGATAAGCAAAAGAGAATATAGGGAAAATAATGGAAAAATATAAGCAGTGACTCAGGGAATTGAATGACAACATGAAGTGCATGAATATATGTGTTGTGGGTGTCGCAGAAGGAGAATAGAAGGGAAGAGGAGAAAAACTAATGGAGGAAATTATCACTGAAAATTTCCCAACTCTTATGAAAGTCTTAAAATTACAGATCCAAGAAGTGCAGTGTACCCCAAACAGAATAGATCCAAATAGATGTACTCCAAGACACTTACTAATCAGAATGTCACATGTCAAAGAGAAAGAGAGAATTTTGAAAGCAACAAGAGAAAAGCAATCCATCACATACAATGAAAGCCCTATTAGACTATGTGTAGATTTCTCAGCAGAAACCATGGAAGCAAGAAGACAGTGGTATGATTTATTTAAGATACTAAAAGAGAAAAACTGCCAACCAAGAATTCTGTATCCAGAAAATTGCCCTTCAAAATGAGGGGGAAATTAGAACATTTTCAGACAAAAAAATCACTGAGAGAATTTGTGAGCAAGAGACCAGCTCTTCAAGAAATACTAAAAGGAGCAGTAGAGACAGGTAGGAAAAAACAGCAGAGAGAGGTATGGAGAAGAGTGTAGAAATGAAGACTATCAATAAAGGTAAAAAGAAGAAAAATTAGATATGACATATAAAATCCAAAAGACAAAATGGTAGAAGAAAGTACTGCCCTTACAATAATAACACTAAATGTTAATGGATTAAACTTCCCAATCAAAAAGACATAGACTGGCAGAATAGATTAAAAGACAGAACTCATCTATATGCTGTCTACAGGAGATGCATTTTAGATCCAAGGATAAACATAGGTTGAAAGTGAAAGGCTGAGAAAAGATATTTCATGCAAACAACAATCAGAAAAAAGCAGGAGTAGCTATACTAATGTCCAAAAAATTAGACTTCAAATGTAAAACAATTAAAAGAGACAAGGAAAGACACTATGTATTAATAAACAGAACAATTCAACAAGAAGACATAACAATCATAAATATTTATGTACAAAGCCAGAGTGCTCCAAAGTACATGAGGCAAACACTGGAAAGAGAAGTTGCTGGGTCACAAAACAAGTCTCAATAAATTTAAAAAGATTGAAATCATGCAAAACGCTTCCTCAGATCATAAGGAATGAAGTTGGAAATCAACAACAGGCAGAGTGCCAGAAAATATGCAAATATATGGAGGCGCAGCAACACACTCTTAAACAACCGGTGGGTCAAGGAAGAAATTACAAGAGAAATCAGTAAGACCCAGCATATGGTCTATCCTTGAGAATGATCCATGAGCACTTGAGAAAAAGATGTATGCTTTTTGTCTGCCTGCAAGTCCCACCAGCATAAAGTGATGTGAAACCTTTAATTTCAGCAGACTCTCCCTGCTGGGGTTGAGTCAGAGGAGAAGCTGTAGGCTGGCTTTAATTGCTTCAGTTTTCCAGACCCTGGGGTCTGAACTCCTTGAGGGAGGGATTCCACCTAAGCTGGGCCCCTAGCCCTCTCCTGGGGAAGGTACAGCTGCCAGGGAATTACTTCCTTTCACCTGACCAGCCTCTTTGTCTCTCAGACAAGCTTAATTATGCCCGGGCCTGGGGCAGTTGGAACCTAAGAAGCCTTGCAGTTATATCCAAAGAGTAGTTAAGCTGCAGAAACACAGCCACACACACACAAAAAATGTCCTTTTCAGAGCAGGACCCCTGTTCCTCAGGTTGGCCAATCAAGAGCTTAAGTTGGTACATTGCTCTATATATCTCCAGGTCCTATGCATCCCCTCCTTTCCTTCAGGGCCCAGAGCCTTTCAAGTATTTTGTGCTGTCTGATGCAAAAAAAAACCTCTATCTTTTTTTTCTTTTTCTGACAACCTTGCCCCCACTGTGTGGGGCAAAAAACCAGCAACCTCAGCTTTTACTGGAGGTTCAGCTGAGCTAGGGGCCTATTTTTAGTAATCAGAATTTGTTAATTAATTCCACCATTGGAGCTTGGTTGAGCTCAGCCCCTGCTGCTAGTAAAATCTCATTCCTTTTCCCTCTGGGAAGCAGCCTGTGGGGGAGGCACACTGGCCTCCACAGCTTGGAGGACTCATGGTTCTGGGTGGGATCACAGCTGGTCCAGCTTGTCCAGACTGGGGTACACTGTGTGTCCAGTCACTGATGTGGCCCCAGCAGTTGTTCTGTACTGTTCCTGGCTGTTTACTAGCTGCTCTGGAGGGCAAACTATATTCCACTCCTCACTAAGCTGCTATCTTGGACCATACACCCTTGCCTTGTTCTCAATCTTAGATGAAAAGCATTTAGTTTTTCACTATTAAGTATAGAGTTACCTATAGGTTTTGGTAGGTGTCTTTTATCAAGTTCAGATGTTCCCCTATATTCATATTTTACTGTGAGTTTTTAACATGAATGCATGTTAAATTTTGCCATATGCTTTTCCTGAATTAGTTGATAGAATCATGTGATTTTCTTCTTTAGCCTCTGAATATGACAGAATACATTGATTTTCAAATATCAAATGAGCCTTGCATAACTGGAATTAACACCACTTGGCTAGGTTGTATAATTCTTTGTGTGTGTATGTGTATATATATATATATATATATATATATATATATATATATATATATATGATGAATTCTATTTGCTAACTTTTTTTAATGATTGTTTTCATCTATATTCATTGGAGATTTTTTCTGTAGTTTTATTTTTGATATTGCTTTTGTTTGGTTTGGGCATCAGTGTAAAATTACTTTCATAAAATTATTGCAAATGTGTTTCCATTTCCTTTATTTTCTGGAAGAGATTATGTATAATTTGTGCTAATTCTTTAAATGTTTGGAAAATTCCCCAGTGAAATCTTCTGAGACTAGGGATTTCTTTTGGGAAGTTTTTATATTACCAGTTTAACTTCCTCAGTAGTCACAGGGCCATTCAAGTTATCTATTTCATATTTGCTGACTTCTGGTTGTCTGTGTTTCAAGAAATTGGTCTGTTTCATCTACATGGTCAACTTTATGGATGTACAGTTATTCATAGAGTTCCTTTATTATCTTTTTTATATTTTCAGGGGCTGTAGTAATAGCCCCTGTTCTATTCCTGATGTTGGTAATTTATGTCTTCTCTCTTTTATTCCATTGTTAATGTTGCTAGAGGTTTGTCGATTTAATTGACATTTTCAAGGAACCAACTCTTTGTTTTATTAATTTTCTCTATCATTTACTGTTTCAATGTCTGATATCTGTTCTTATCTTTATGTCCTTTGTTCTCCTTCCTTTGGCTTTATTTTGCTATTTTTTTCAATGGATTCTTGAGATTGAAACATAGATTATTTATTTGAAACTTTTTCTCTTTTCTAATGTATACATTCAGTGCTATAAATTTTCCTCTCAGCACTACTTTAACTGTGACCCATAAATTTTTATATGTTCATATTTTTTTCATTCCATTTTTAAACATTTATTTCTCTTGAGACTTCCTCTTTGGATTATATAGAAGTGTGCTTTTAGTTTCCAAGTATTTGGATATTTTCCTATTCTCATTCTGTTATTGATTTCCAGTTTCATTCCATCGAGGTCAGAGAAGACTGTATCATTTCAATTCTTTGAAATTTGTTGAGTTTTTTTTATGGCTCAAGAAATGGTGTACTTGGTATGTTACATGGGCACTTGAAAAGAATGTATATTCTGCTGTTGTTGGGTAGAGTGTCCTGTAAATGTCTGTTAGACACTGTTAATTCATGGGGTTGTGGGTTCTTGCATCTCCTTTCTGATTTTGTCTGGTTGTTATAGCAATTGTCGAGAGAAGGGTGTTGGTGTTTCCAGCTCTGCTTATGGAGTTGTCTATTTTGCTTTTCAATTCTATCAGTTTTTGCTTCAAATATTTTGTTGTGCTATTATTTGGAGATTTAGGATTGCTGTGTCTTTTTGGTGGATTGAATATTTTTTCATTTTACAATGAACTCTCTGTGTCTGGTAATTTTCTTTATTCTGAAGTCTACTTTATCTGATATTTATATAGCCACTTTCTTTTGCTGCATATTTACATACTATATTTCTTTGACCCTTTGAAAGTAACCCTTCCAACCTGCCAATATTATCATGTTTGAAATGACTTTCTTGCAAACAACATATATCTGGGCCATGTTGTGAAATCCATTCGGCCAATCTCTTTCTTTCAAATGATGTATTTAAGCTATTACATTTAATTTAATTGTCAATATGATAGGGCTTAAGTGTGCCATTTTATTTTTTTGTTTTGTTTATTCTGTCTATATTTCATTTATATTTTCTTTTCCTGTCTTCCTGTAAGCTACTTGAACATTTTTCAGAATCATTTTGATTTATCTATAGTGTTTCTGATGTGTCTTTTAGTATAGTTTTGAACTGATTTCCCTGGCTGTTACATTATATGTGCAGAACTTATCACAGCCTACTAGTGTCCTTAAATTAACAGATTGCGTGAAGTATACTCCTTTAAGATCCTTCCCCTTCTCCCCATTTATAATTGTATTAAATATTTCCTATACATACATTAGCAATAATTTTTGCTTACACTGTCAGACATAATGTAGGAAACTCAAGAAGAGAAGGGAAATCTAGCATAGTTGCCCATATTTTTTTATTACTGTGTTTTTTCTTTCTCCCTGAAGTTACAAGGTTGCTTCTTTTATCATATTTTTTCTGTTTAAAGAACTCCCTTTAGCCATTCTTTTAGAGAAGTTTGATGCTACAAATTCTTTTGGTTTTCCTTCTTTTCAGAATGTCTTGATTTCCCTTTCATTCCTGAAGGATATTTTGGCTCCATACAGGATTCTGAATTGATTATTCTTTTCTTTAAGCACTTGAAAAACATGCCACTTCCTTTGCACATAGTTTCTGATGAGAAATCCACTGTCATTCAAATCATTTTTTTCCCTGTAGGAAAGGTGCCATTTTTCTGTAGCAGCTTTTAAGATTTTTTTCTTTGACTTTCTTTTTCATAAGTTTGACCATGATTTGTCTTGGTGTGGCTTTCTTTGGGTTAAGCCTACTTTGGGATCACATAGCTTCTTGAATCTGTAAGATTCTCTCTTGCCAAACTTGGGAAGTTTTCAGTTATTATTTCTTTGACTATTTTATCAGTCCTCCACTCTATCCCCCTATTTCTGAGACTCCAATGACATGAATGTTAGGTTTTTTTCTTATAGTGCTACGGGTTTCTAATGCTCTGCTTATCTTTTAAAAAAACAAAACAAAAAAAAACTATTTTCTCTCTGTAATGTAGATTGGGTCATTTTTATTGTTCTGTCTTCCAGCTCACTGATTCCTCTTTCTCCTCCATTCCATTGTTGAACACATCCACTGAAGATTTTATTTCAGTTATTTTTTTTTCAGTTCTAAAATTTCCATTTGGTTCTTCTTTATGTCCTCTATTTCTTTATTGAGACTTTCTATTTATTTGCTATGGCTTTCTACTTTTTCATTTGTTTTGAGTGTAATTTTTTCATAGCTTTTTCAAATCTTTGTCAGATAATTCTAATATCTCTGTCATCTAGGTGTTGACATCTATTGCTTGTTTTTTTTTCATTCAGTTTGACATCTTCCTGGTTCTTAGTATGGCCAGTTATAGTCTATTGAAACCTGGATGTTTCTGTAATATGTTATGCAAATATAGATCTTATTTAGATTTATACTTTAGTTGCCTTTATCTGAAACCACTCCAGAAGGGGAGGTGGTGCCTCTTTCTTGCCAGGTTGATGTAGAAGTCTAGGATCCCTGTTTGGCCTTTATTGACATGTGAGGTGGTGAGGTCCTCATTACTGCTGGGCAGAGCAGGGTGTTCCAGTGCCACACGTCATGGTCTCCACTGGCCCTGCAGCAGGTTGGCCTTATTGCCACTGGGTGATGGTGAAAGCACTGACTCTCCACGAGGTCTCTTCTGACATCTCCCCAATGAGGAGGGGAGGGGCAACTCATTACTGTTAAAAAGGGATGGAAGGTAAGGCTGCCCCTGTGATCTCCATGACAGCAAGGGGCATGGGTCTCATTTCCATTCAGAGGAGATGAAAGTCCTGGCTCCCTTCTTGGCCTTCTCTGACACCATCCTGGTGGGGAGATTGGGGCATCTCTTTACATCCTCACAAGTGTGGAAATCTAGGCTACACACTTATCCCATCCTGGTGTGGGTGGAGTGAGGCCACAATTTTCCTGTCGTATTTAGCTAGAGTAGATAAGGTATTGTCTAAATTTTTTCTATTTTTCTAGATTGCTCCTTTTCTGGTCCTTTGGCTAGAGGCAGCAGGCTTTAGGGTTGGGGGCATTTTTTTTGTTTTGTCTGTAGTGTGTGTTTCTGTATTATCTGCTTCTTCATCCTCATGTCTGTTACATGACATTAAAAGAAAACCCAGGACACTAACCACCAGGTCATTGTTATATGTCTGTTTGTTATTTTCCTTGCAGTTATACAGTTTGGGGTTGCAAGGTATCTTAAAACTGTGATTTTGGTATATTTTGGAAGTTTTGGAAGTTTCCCAGCCAATCCTCTCATATATTGCTTCTGACCTACTCTCTGTCTTTCCTCTCCTTTCAGGTCTGCAAATCCACATGTTAGCCAGTTCTTAATATCCCAAATATCTCTTATATTCTTTTCTGTACCTTCCATTTGTTTCTTTTCATCATACTTCAGTCTGGTTATTGTTTATCAATCTTTCATTTTAATAATTTTCTCTTCTGATGTGTCTTCTGTTCTTAAAAACATCTATTTTGTTAGTAACTTCAGTTATTGCATTTTTTAGTTCTTGAATTTTAATGTATCTCTTTTTTTAGATTTCATTTTTTGTTGACACACTCCATTGTGTCACCCATTTTTCTGAACATAATAATTACAGTTTGTTTGTTTTTTTTTTTTACATGGGCAGGCACCAGGAATCGAACCCGGGTCTTCTGGCAGAATTACAGTTATTTTTAAGTCCCTGTGTTATAACTACAGAAGCTGAGTAACCAATAGATATTTCTATCACCTGTTTTTAACTCTGGGTTTTGATCAGTTAGCCCTATTTTCTGGCATGCTTAATGATTTTCTATGCATTGGAGGTAGTATACAAAAAATTATAGAGGATCTGGGTGATGTCATCTTCATCTTGAGATGGTTAATTTTCTTTGGAAAGTAGTTAGAGTAGGAGCAAATTACCTTGAGCCAATTAGTGATTATAATGATTCTAGAATTAGTTCCGATTTGGAGGAGGGCTCATTTATTTACCATTTTCCATTACTTCTAAAAGATCTGAAAACCTGGGTGTTTACTAAGATCCAATTTCTTGGAATATCCTAAATGCTGATTTACATCCCAGTACTGCAAGACTGCTGAAATCTCCTTTATGTTGAATCCCTTAGCCACATTTTCCTTCTTAACTCCTTGTCCTTTTGCCTCACACTATTTAGGAATTGAAAAATGCTTCAAGAGGAAAATAGTGCAAAATGTTGGGATCACTTTACTGTGATTCTTTTTCTATGAAGATCTCAGTCCCTCAAATTTGGGGTGCTTTGGAATATCATACTCCAATTATTGTCTTTCCAGGCCTGTGAGCATGCCCAAAACCCCACACTGCTTAAGAATTAGCAAATATTTTCAGGAAAAAAAGCAGCAGATAATGTGAAGAATATTTTGATCCCCTAAATGTATTTCTCTTTTATTTGGGATCTTGACGCTTCAAATTATTACTGCCTTGATTGCTCTTTGATGCTTTCCAACAGTTTTTTTTTTTTTTTTAAAACCATCCCAGCTATTATGGGTATTCTCAGTGAGAGCATTGGTTAACTGGTAAATACAAAGTTCATCATAGTTTTATTAAAGATATATTCACTATTTTGCTTTGCTTATTTTCATTCATTCAAGTCTTCCTCATGAGAGGTTTTGCCCACAATGCTACTTAGGCCAAGGTGAGATTAAGATATTTGGAATTTCCAGTTGCTGAAAAGACACGTTGATGTTCTTCCCCTCACAAGAAATTAAAATAAAAACAACCCTACAATGTGAAATAAATGTAAGAAATAATTCAGTTCTTTCTAAAAATTTATCAAATGTAAACTATTTCCAAAAATATATGAAGTCAAGCTTCCTGACTATAAATATTAGCTCTGCCTAGGTAGACAAGTTATTTAATTGCTCTATACCTCAGTTTCTTTGGTTGTGAAATATGGACAAGAATAGTACCTATCTTATAGAGTTATGTCAGTTAATATAGAAGAATTAATTAATGTCAGTTAATATAGAAGAATATTCAACATCAAAAGCCATAATATGTATCGGCATACAACCTAATATACACTTATAATAAATATTTATGATTTGGTAAGAATAAATTTTATTTACTTGGCAAGCAAATAGGGCAAGTTCCTTGCTAGAAGATTTGGGGATAACTTGACATTTTTACTTTTCTTTATGCTTCCTTTGCCTTTTTTTTTTTTCTAGGGGTTGGCTCTCTATTCTCTCTTGGAGGACGAGAAAGGAACCATTTTTTTCTATTGCTTAGCATTTATTTCCTAAAGTTCAGTCATTAAACAACATTTATTGAGCACTCATTATATTCTGGGTCTTGTGCTAACCATAGGTATGTAGACATGAATAAGATTCTGTCCCTTCTGTAAAGGTCATCACAGACTTATCAGAGGGTCAGACAGATAAACAAGAAATAACATAAACACTGTGGTAGGTTGTCAGACTTTATAATACATTAATTTTATAGTCCTCAGAACAGTCTTAGAGGGTAAGCATTGAGGCTGAAAGAACTTAAGTAACCAGCCCAAGGTCCCACTATAAAAGAGATGCAATTTGAACCCAATGTCTTCTAATAATAGCTCCATTTCTTTCCCTCTAGTGTTAAGAGAGAGAAGACAGCAACATCTCTACCTAGGGACCTTGAATAAAAGGCAGATTACAGTCTTCTACTCATGGCCCAAACCACCTTGTCAGTTCAATTGTGTGAACTCAAGTCAAATTTCTTGTTTAGTGGCAATCACAAGTTATTTCAGGCCAAGTGGTCAAACTACTAATAGGCTGGCTTAACTTTCATAAAGCAAGTGAAAACTTTAGTGAAGAACCTTTTTTGAATGGATATTTTAGAATTCAGCGAATCATTTTCACCTAAAAAAAATAAGGAATTGTCATATGAGAATAAAATGACAAATGTTCTCTTCAATGTGGTAAGCCGTGATTGGAGAACGCCTTCATGGTATATTTCCTATGATGCTTTCAACTACATTTGCATTAATTAGCCAAATTAGTAGAAACCTGAACTCCAAAGAGGTTAGCATTATGGTTTTAACCGTGCAGACAGTGTATATAGCTTCCTTAACTGTAAAAGAATCTCCAATCCTAGGTTAATTTGCAAAAGGGAATGAGGACTGGCAGGTTAGACGCATGCTCTAGAAAAGTACGGGTTACCTTTGATTTTGAAGGTCGATAAGCTGATTATTTTAACTTGTAATTTAAGCATAGCCCAGTAAATAGTTAGCATACTTAGCCTTAAAAATTATATCAAAAGGAAAAAGTGTTTGTTTTTTGCTAAACTAATAAATTTGAAATCCTTAATTTAAGGAATTTTTAGAACTGAAGCTTGTTTAGAGAACATCCCCTATTGGCAAAGCCTGGCATTGCAGTTTTACTCTATCAGATGTGGAAGCTGCATAAACTGGAGGACCGGTTTGGCAATCAAGATGTGGGGTTGATAAGCCAGGCAGTTTAGTGAATGAGAGGCCCTGGACGTCTGAAAGGATGTGCTGTCTCCCCTCCTTTCTCCTCACTACTATGATGTGCCTCTCTGAAAAGAAAACCAAAACTGTAACCGGAACAAATTGCCGATATGTGAATTGTGGGCGTTGCTGAATTAGGCATATTTCAATAGACACTGGATTCAGTGAGTCAGTTGTCCTTTGAGTGCTAAATTCCCAACTGTCATTCATCTGAAATTAATGGGGAAAAATTCATTACAGTTTTATTTTACTTTTGTAGCGCTAAAGCTAATAGCATCAGGAAAATAACTTTTCAAGTATTAAGTATGTCTTTTCTCCCAACTGGGGCTGGGACAGAAGTAAAAAAAAAGATGATAAGGAAGCTGAATTGGGAGGGTTCTGTGGCCAAGCAGTTTGGATATTGTTAAAGAAGCAACTTCTAACTTGAACTGGAGAAATTTCATTCTTTTACAGTGACACAAATGTAATCTGCCCAGCTCGCTTAGATTTCATTTATAGTTTGTAGCACCCCAGAGCCACCTCATTTTTTCCTTAAGAAACCAGAATAGAAATCCTGATAACCCTAGCATGTAAGAGTCCTTAGGGTTTTGACAGCGAGCACTTCTTCCTTGCCTTTTAACCCTTTTGCCCTTTTTGAATGGGAATACAATTTCTGAATGTCTTCTTTCAGACTACAGTCCTGTGGCTTTCATTTAATTTTGTTTAATTGGCTTCCTGTTAATTAAGAAGGAACATTAACTAGGAAACAAGCATGCGTGCAGAGTTAAAAGTATGCTAAGGTGGTCCTAAAGGAAATGAAGCTGAAGTTAGAAAGCATAATAGGACTCTACTATATCCTGCTGCTCTGGGTTTTCTCTGAACTCTGTGTTTGTGGGACATGAACCCATTGACTCATGGTGAGTCCCAGCAAAGGGCTGTGAACGAACAAATTTAGGTGGGGGAGATTTGGCAACTTTATGGCAGCCCCAAAGCGAAGGTCCAAAAAAGTGTTAAACTTTATCATGGGGCTGTTTTAAAGTAGTACGCTTTTGAACTCTTTCGGTCATAATTCTTGTGTAGATATTTTACAATGCAGGAATTCTGAATTCATCTTCCCTGATTTCCACAATCTGGATGGTGCAAGATTATTAGACTCTTTCATCAGTCTATGGGCCACCACCCACTGTTTCTTGTTTTTCTTTACCTTACTCGCATGGTCTAAGTACACCTCTGCAGAATTCTTCTTGTATAATTTTTAAAACCTATTTTCTTCCACTCCAGCCTTTGGCTTTCTGTTTTTACTCATTTGCTTAGAAATAAATTTAATTAGCTCAGAAAACTACTTCCAGAATTTTTCAGTTTCCTTCCTTTTGTTTAGCAGAGAGGCCCATGCTCCCCACACGGGTGATAACAAGTCCAAAGGGAACTTCAGAGAGGCATGCATTTTCCTGCAAATAAATGCATGAAAAGACTCTGAAACCTCTAAGAGGAAAGTTGTAGGCACCCCCAAGTCACACCTTTGGTTGGTGAGGTTGTCAGGGAGCTGTCCT